>VZTM01016558.1:0-19429 GCA_013400555.1 Jacana jacana
TCAGGACTGTAGCTGATAAGTGATCAAGAAGTTTATGGAAGGAAATAGGCAGCTACACTCTCCTCTACAACTTAAGCATGGATGGGATAAATGCTGCAGAAAGAAAGCTTGTCTGCTTCCAATGTGTGCAAAGATTTGTGTTTGGTTTTGGTTTTGTTTTGTGGGGCTTTTTTGTTTGTTTGTTTGTTTGTTTTTTCATTTTCTTTCTCTTACATTTAACAAAACCCAAGGGAACAGAAACTTTTCTACCTGAGAAAATAAAAAGTCAGTTTTCAAAGTCCATAGTACCCAGATGGATTACACTGCTTAAAAATAAGCAATCACTGACTAGAAACTCTCTTTTCCAAGATTCTTCTTGACATACTGTGGTATTACTATAAACTTGCAGCCAGATGAATTTTATCGAACTTACCTCCAACTATGGACCAGTAAACATGGTCATCTTTTAATGTTATCTAGAAGTGTCTTTAACTGTAAAGAGTTCCATATGCCTTTGAAAACACGATTCTGATGCACAGCTTTTACTCAATATCTTCACAGCTCCTAGTATTTTTGGATCTATTATGGAAACCTACTTCTACATAAATTTGCTTTCTAGAACCCTATCTTGCCCATACCCCTGCTATATTTTCAGAGCACGTGTTTTTTACTCCATCATGAAGGATAATCTTGTTTTACTTTAGCACCTTCTTTCCTGTGTTCCACAGAGACGGATTTTCTTTTTTCACTTGTATGCAGAACACCGCAAAGTGGAATTTTCTTCATTTTCTTCAAAGGCAACAAACATCTCCAATATGCCTTCTGCTCCCTTACTCCATCTATTTTTGTTGATGTTTTCTATTTGCTCTAACAGACCTGTTTTGGATGTCCCAGTGTATTTTGCCTCCAGCCTGTTTGTTTTCCAGTTTGAGATCTTCCTGGCAGACAGGGGCTGTAAGTTTGCTTTGTAGAGCATTGAGGCAAACAAGCAGTGCTTAATGAGTAAGACACCTGGTTGCTCAGGAGGAAGCAGGCATTTTTCACAACGCTAGGAGACACATTCTGCCTTACAACTCCCCAGTTCACAACAAAGGAGAGAATCAGAACATTACTTTGAGCACTTTTGACAAGCTACTACTTACCTATCTATATAACTTGGATGGTACTTGATGCTTTCTTTTCTTTGTGTCCAATATCCATCATCTTTTAAAGGAAGATGTGGTAATCTACTGCAGCTCTAGCTAGACTTTGCAGTTTACCATTTTTATCAGAGTTTGTCATTTACATGTACTCCATCCTTACTCATAGTACGTTACATGAGTATTTGCATTGGCAAAACACAGATTCCATGTACTCATCATTTCTACGTGCAAAAGGATCTCTTTAGCAATAGACACACATTCTCAGCATTGTACACGTCTTGTTTTTTAGTGGTAAGACAACGTTAAAGTAAAATCCAAACTTACTACAATGCTCAAACCCCTATTTATCCTCAAGTATTCCTAAGTACAAGATCTTCCCATAGGCATATTCTTAGCCATTTAGGAAGCTGCCACCCTAAAGCCAACATAACTTATAATTTCTTAGGATTATTTTTCTTTTCCATCTATCCACAACTCCCCCTTATTTGAGCTTTACTGGCTTTTTCCCATTATATTTTCAGTAGCACATTCTGGATGCCTCTAGGGACAACAGACATATGGATGGAATAAAAGTGGAGCACAGAGAATTTGCTCTTGGACCAAGAGCTCCAGGAGAGTTGTTCCTCCTCATTTCAGAAAGCAACACAGGTATTTGGGCATTGTACAAGGAAATACAGCTTCAGAAAGGAGCCACGATAAAGGCGGAAGAGACTTCTTTTCCCCAATGTCATCCACTAAACTAGCTCTTGCCTTATGAATCAGATTGCCATGCATGAAATATTACCATGATGAAAGAAGTTACATTGTTCTGACCAGCTCTTTACAAGCTTAATAACTAAAATCTCTGTGCACAAATTCTCCCTGAAAAGTTACAGAACTGTGTGTAAGGGGTGGTTGGAGGTGAAGTAATAGAATAATGGGAGAAATTATGGAGGATATGGGAAGATAGGTTGAAGAGAACACAAGGGTCCACCATGCTTGCACAAAGCAGCATCAGTCATTTTTGTCTTTACTAACACATTTGGCTAATGACTCCACTTTATACAAACTTTCCTATTAAATTAGATCCTCCAGACCTCTGGTTACCATCATTATACTCTGCATCCTTCTCACTCCAGACTACCAACACACTCAACAGCAAAGCAGGGAGTATCTGTCAACAGCGATTGCGCTCACTGTGCAGACCTGCATTTAAACTGGACAACTGACAGAGACAAGCTCATGCCCTGTTCCTAAATGGCTAAAGCTCACTTATCAGATATATGCAATATCCCTTTAATCATCTAAACTTGGGAGCCAGTTCTAACAAGAAATCGGGTAGTTTAAAAAACAAAGCTCCCTTAGTTGCATCAAAGAAAAATGCAAAAAATAAACATTTAGGATATATTCTCTGTTCAGTGTCTCTTGTAGCTGAATCAGCAGTGATCAGAAAGAATTTCAATTCTGAAGCATTTGATTAGCAAAGAATATAGAAACGGTCTTAGCAAAACAGGTGAGGAGGGGATATATTTAACTTCAATGCTTGTGCCACAATTGACAACCCTGCACAATAGCAGAAGGCCCAGTGCCCACATTTCTGGCTGAGAACAGATGTTCCCTTAAAAGAAACTGAAAAGCAGTGGTATAAATGTTGAATTGTTGAATGAATGACAATGCTATTAAGAACTGTGCCTTCCTTAAGCAATGCTGACCTGGTTCAAGAGGATATTAAGAAATAGCGAAATTCATAGTTTTCACCCCAGTTAAACGGAGGGCTGATGCTGGGAGAAGGAAAGACACTAAGGTCATGAAGACAGAAAGCAGGATACGGGGCCTCCATGGAGACCACCTTTGGTGGTTCCCAAGGACTGTGTCTTGCTGCTAGCCATGCTGCAGAAGGTAACACTGCTATGGCTACAGACGTGTACGGGTTCAGCACAACTTTCCCAGGCACTGGGGGAAAACCCTAAAGGAGATGAAAACTCAGGGCAGCAACTTACTACATGGCTGTATTCAAAATTATTTGCAGCATAAAAACCTGCGTGGAGATCTCATGTAAGATATGATTGTAATGGTGTAACACATATTGACCTTGAGTTAATCACTAAGCACCTAACTTTTGGTGGTTTCAGCGGTCTTATTTACGTGAGTAAATGAGGCTTATCCACAGCCAAAGCCTTTGAACTAGATTTCCTATAAATTTTTCTGCTATCATCTACTTCCTTCTCTCTAAGAAGGAACAAGAAAACTCATGGCTTAAATTGATCATTTGTGTTTTCCATTGTACAAAACCACAAGCACAAAGATTAAAGTACAAAATATATGTTTGTGACATGATACAGTTAGCAGGAAATATTTTAGACAATTTTCCCTCGGAAAAGGCTGATTCATTAAAAGCAAAGTTATTTGCAAGGAAATCTGCCATTTGATTTGTCATTTTAAAAAGATGAATCTGTTTTGAAATTGCTCAAATATTCCATTTACGTATTTTCAAGGTGAAAAAGTTCTGTTTTAAAGCTCTAAAGTACCTTTTATTTTTGTTCTTCCCCCAAATACTTATACAGATATGTACAAAAACAAACAAAAATTACTTATATTAAATATTTAAGTTGATCTGTTTCACCTTCCCTCTAACCTTTATTTATAAAATAATTTATACTTTAACCTTTATTTTATTTTATTTCATTTTATTATTTCAGAGAGAAAGTTCAGAAACTTCAAAAACTTCTTGACAGACATGGTAACTATATCTGGTCGCCTTCACATTCTGTAAAGTTATTTCATGAACATTTTTCAAGAAAACTTTTTAGAAATATTTTGAATGTACCTTTCTTTCTCCTCCCTGAATTTTTTCATCATTAGGAATATACCTTTTTAAAAACAGCCTTAATATTAAAGAGTCCTCCTTTTTTCTGTGGTTTACTCTTCCCATGGCCTTACTCAACAATTCTAATGTTATAGAATATTTTCTTATAGCACATTATTGTGAAGCCACAGTCAGAATTATTTAACTTACTGTGAAGAACAGGTATCTGGAAGACATAAAAGTGTTGGCAATGATCCTCATGTACAAGAAAGTATTAAAATCAACACCTCCAGGCTCAAGGCAAAAAATTCCTCTAAACAGAAATAAACGCAATACAAAGTACGGGTTTTCAAATTTTGTCTGTGTTAAATAGGGTGCATTGCACTTGTTGAACTCTGGAATACTACCAAAAAACAAGGCTGTACATGTTCAGAAGAGGATGTCCTCACAAATAAATAGCAGCAAAACTATCATATATACATAACAGTTTCTCCACTCACAGTCATCAACTCACTCGTCGCTTATAAAATTGCACTCAGTGTCTTGTAGAAGTTTATAGCACAGAAGAGTATTGCCTCAGCTGCTTTAAGTACACTGGGCAGGTTTGTTGCATTGGAGGGGAGATAGGTCCTTGGTGGGTTGCCTGCATCTATCAGTGAAGACAAGATCCTTCCCTTCCAATATGCTGCCTTCTTCATGCCCCTTGATGCACAGCCCACAAAGACTTTTTGACATCTCCCCCAGTCTGGTCAACATTTTACTTTTCAACTAATAAGAATACAACTAATCAACATGTACTCAACATTCTGCAGTTACCATGAATGTAAAGACTCCAGTACTTAAATAATCTATTTTTTTAGTAAGCTACTTGTTTTGTCTTGGCCATCTTCTTCTCATGAAAACTGACCCTTTACGCAAAAAGATCATGTACAAAGCTGCGAGCTAGGTTGTGAGTCTGACCAGGACTGGTCTCTGACCTAACAGCAACTTCAGGGGAGTGACCACTAACAAGTCTTAGTTGCAACAGACTGAGAGTTAAGTGTGCAGGTAGTGATCATTTTGCATGTTTTCACATCTAAATGTGTGTAGTCTCATAGACATTTCTAAGTTTGATGTCAAATGGCACTTTGTCAGGGGGAAAAAAAAATAAAAAAAGAGACTTATAACAGCAGGGTGCAAAAAATCCTACCTTCCAGGCAAAGAGTAATTTAAATGTGATTTAATATTAAAAGTATGTGTATGTGTTAGGAAATACATCCTTGTAAACAGTCATTGGTAGCACAAATCTGAAGCCTTTATATCAAGATAGAAAATTTTTAATGCACCTAGTCATTACAACATTAGAAAAATGGTCTACTGTATTAGCTGCCAATATTGCTGAAAAGATCATTTTCACTATGATGTTACAGTTGTCCTGCTTAGTGATTATTATCTGTTTTATTGTATCCTCAAGATGCCCGAGGCACAGATCAGGTGCTATGGGCTGATCTGGACACTCTATCTCAGAAATGTGAAAGTGTTCAACCCAGAACATTTTCATTTATCAGCACCAGGACCATACCAAGTTATTATGCTATTACAGAGAAGAAGAACACACAGGACAGCTTGCTATCTCTACCACGAAGGTTGCCTTTTGAAACCCTCACTCAATCTGTAAATGCCTTTGGAAAATCTTAAAATGTTTCATACAGTGAAGTTAATTTAAAAAAAAAAAAAAAAAGTACAGACTACATCTACATTTTAAGTTTTATATTAAAAAATATTTGATCTGACCAGCTCATTTTCTAACTCAATCTTCTAAAGTATTCCAATATTTACACACTTCAAAAGACAGTTTCAATTCTGCTTAGTCAAGAAACGGAAAAAACAGCTTCGGTGTGGAAAAGTCCAAGAGGAAACATCCAGAAAACATTTAATTTTCTCAGTGTCAGTATTTCCTTAAAATAAAATGTTAAGCATTAGACTCTCAATTGACAAGGAATGCTACAACTCACATCTGTGGAAGTAAATAAGGGAAATATATGCAAAGGTCAGGCAATATTGCACATAGTATCTCCAAAAAATCTTATGTTATTGTTTAGCAGCCTGGCTGATAAAGACCCCCAGGTTAGTAGGTCCCAGACTTAGGTTTTTTTGCAAAATTAGCTAGAAGACACAAGTATCAGTAATTGGTGCAGTGCTAGAAGAAGCATCAGTAAGAAAATGGCAGGAACAGCGGTATTCCCGTGTGCTTGTTCCGAGAAGCAGCAGTAACTTAAACTTCTGGAGTTGCAAAAACTTTCTTCTGAAACAGGGATTTTACTTTAATAATGACATTTCCAGAGGAAATACTAGTTGTAATGAAATCAAATGGTTATTAGGACAGTTTGTCCTAACAATGTATATTTAGCTATGTCAGATCTGTAATATCCTTTCAACAGTATTTTAAAATCTAGCATCTTTTCTGAATTTTGTTTTATTTTATTTGCAGATAGTTCAACTAAGGATGCATTATGTAAGCCTCCAAGTACAGAGGGTCTTCTTTTTTCTGTTCTGAGACAAATTAAAGGTAAATTTTCAGAACATATATTTTTCTTGTTATCTGCTATTTATACATTTTGAAAATCACAATAAAGGAACAGAATTCTAATGTTTTAGGGCAGCATTAATTTCACTGCACTGAAAACAGAAAAGCAAAAACCCCAAACTTGCTCTAACTGGGAGCAAATATAATCTTTAGCAAGGAATCACCTCTCATGTTTTCAGAAAACAAATGCTAATTTTTGTTCTGATATATTTTGCCACAGCTCAGCTATGAACTACTTGCACAGTACCCTAAGAACACAATGTGAACATAACATGCTACTGTCTGTTGTCTAAAGACACCTCAGTTTTACAGCAGGAGTGTTGATGCTTCCTACCTTTTTATTACCTAAAAACCCATCAACAGCTTTAGAATGATGAATGCAATACAGTTCAGTTTGCATTTGCAAAATTCACTTTTAAAACCGGCAGATGTGTGCTAGCACATCTGGAAAGCACTTTTAATTATACTTTCCTCAAGTGGGAAAGCAGTAGCTTGCACCCATAGTGAAGCTTTTATATCTGACCACACAAATGCTAGCAACCACCTGTGCTTTACACTGATTTTCATTATAGAGTATATCACATTACTACCCTATTATTCCAGAACGACATTTGAAGCTGTTGTGTGACTAAGCTGCAGCAAGTGTGGTCTTGAAAAGGCCTCTACTCTACAAAAATGTAATAAACTTGGTTGCAGTTAAGGTACTTACCTCTGAGGATATCACAATATGCATGCTCCTAAAGTTGGTTTCTCTTGCTCTGAAAGGTATAAAAGATATATATTAACAATCGTGATTACCAGTCTGGGAATTGAAATTTAGTAAACTAATGTATGTCCCCAAATGAGATACCTTGTAACTATTTGGAATTCCTTTCCAATATTTCTTTCTTTCCTACTATTAATACAGGAGTATTATAGTCAAATGCTCTGCTTCTTTAGCCACGTTCCGATTTTACAAAAAGCAAATTGACCTGTGATCTGTCAGCCTAACGGTATTTCAATTCTGTCATAAATATTTTCAGAGGTTGCAAACATTGTGAGCTACATGACTAGGTTGGGTTTCCTAAACTTAACCTTCCTCCTCTCCTCCCCTCCTCCCCCTTGCCACATCCAAACGTAACAGCTTTTTTCCATCACTGGCCCTCATTTCTGACAAAAAAAAAAGAAAAAAGTTTCAAAGTTCATCTGTGGAATCCTTTAATTCTTTACAACACTCTTTCGATATTTTGGAAGAGTATAATGTTGATATGTAAAAATTTGTATATCATCGTTGAAGGGAGATGTTGAGCATTTTTAGTGTTCAACCCTTGGGAGACCTGGCATGCTCAGGTACAGACTCATCAGAAATGGACACCAGTATGTCTAACTCGGCAAAATGTAAAGTACACAATTTTACAGACTAGCATAATTTGCTAAACTGACCTGCATAATGTGCATGCAACTAAAAAAAAAATCCCAACATCACTTTAGCATAATTTAATCTGGTCATCAATTACTATGCGTGAAAGAATAGCTTCTATACTGTTATACATCTAAAAAACCACATTCACCTGTCCCATATTTTCTGCCTTTAACTCAAGATTTAAATTCGGTGGTAACTCATGAAGCCACAGAGGATCCCTCACAGCAGTGAGCCCTCTCCCAGTGCCCTGCCCACGTTACTTCACCGTGTGCTGCCAAGGGCTCTGGGACTGCAGCTGAAAGAAACTCGTCCCACTTTGTGAAAATACCAAAAGCAACCCTCAGTCCAGGATCCCGAGACAGCCATTACGCTCCCTCTCTACCAGGCAGAACAACAACCCATCTGTATAGTCGCAAGTACCTTGGCTTCGCTCCTGCCCTCCCACCCTCTCCCCCCGCCGCCGCGCACCGTCACACCGAGGCACAGAAGCGTCCCAGTGCCGCTGGCTCGCACCACCCAGGAGAGCTGCTGCTTCCGTGGCAGGCAGGACTCTCTAGGTCAGCAGAGAGGGAACAGCAAGATTTGCTTTAATGCACCTTTTTTTTTGGTCATCTCAAAGCCTCCCATGTGACAACCTGGTAGGCCTTGAAACATTCACCCTACTACTATGTGTTAAAATAACGCAGGGTGTCTTCCCTGGGTGGTATGTATAAAAACATTAGTAATATTTTAGAAGACTGAACATGTTAACAAGTCCACAACCCTGCTGCTGTAAGAGCGTAGCCTGATTTCACATTGCAAATATATTTATTATCTATGCAAACAGGCATAATCCTCCTCCTATTCTATAATCGGTGGTAACAATTTTAGATTGCTACAAAAAAAAAAAGTTAATATTTGTGAATTGCCTAAAACTAAAAGAAAAAAATGGATCATGGTCTACTTCAAAATACAAGCACACTCTGGATATAACTTGCAGAGGTTTTTTCAACTAAATACACTTACAGTGCAAACAAAGACTGAAGCGCTCTACGGTACTCTACAAAAGATAAAAAAATATGCTTTTTCTGTTTGAAGATGAAGGTATCCTAAAATCAACCTTACTGAAAGAAAATTATGTCTAATTATCAAAATAATAGACCTAGAATATAAAGTCTTTTCATCATGGACTTACAGTATTTAATGAAGTATTTAAACAGGGATACACGAAAAGACAGGTAGCTGCACTTTCTGAACTCTGTTTGCAATGGTGATATAAATGGATACAATCAAGGTCAGCCACAATTGTCATTTTTAGAAGGGGAGAAGGATAAAGGAAAAGACTACAAATGGGCAAAATAAGCAATCAGATATCTGCTTCTTTGCAATACAAGGAGGGCATGTTCAAGCATTTTACTCAGTAAACCTTTGTCTTCAAGGAGTGTCAGTGAAGGCAAAGAAGCTGCTTGAGGAAGCTGGCAATACCAGTCACGCTACTGCCGTCAGGAACTAAGGGGGAAGAGGCAGCTTTTGGCAGCCTGGAGCAGACAGGTCACAGGATTCTGGATCCAAAGAGCCGTGAAGCCAAGGGGGATTCTCCCTGCTGATTGCAACGGGCCCTAGAACAGCCCTTGCCCTTATACATCTTTAACTAACCCACTCATAACGCTGTCATCATGAGCTTAAGGATGTGACTGGGAAGGAGAGCAGAAATGTCTTTGAAGTCATGAAATATATCCAAGATCCTGGATACCTGCCATTTTAAAATGCTGAGCTGAATGCACCCAGCCTTAGCAGCAGGTCTGGAAGCAAGGGAGAAAACAAACGGGGGAAAAAACCCACCATGGCTGCATACTCCCTGCCCAGCTCCTTCTGATTGCAGGCATTTTGGATGCACCAGAGTCATACCCTCATAACTGGCCAGTCAGGCAGACCACATGCCTGCAGCCATGCTGGAGCATGCCCATCGCACCACCGTCCCCAAGACCTGCTAGAAACCAGCTCTGAGGCCAGGGGCTGGTACTTGGGGTTGCACACATCTGGGGATGGGAAAACACCAGAGCTTAGGTACAGGGTGCCAAGGAGGCTGAGCAGGCAAAGGGATTACTCCCAAGGGCAGGCTACGGCTACCGCTGACAAAGGCAGGGCCGTTTTTCCCCAGAACAGGGTTGATGTCGTGCCCCTTCTCTCCTATAGCAAAATATAATAGAAAATTCCAAAAAGTCTTTGCAATCCTATTGGCCCTGCCAAGGGAGCTTGACTGGCAGGACAATGCATCTTTGTTCTCAATTAAAAACATTACTTGGATGTAGTAATTATTTAAAACCCAAGAGGAATATGATTTTGTGATTATAGCCATAATTTATCAATTGAAGCACATGTTTTAAACGATCAAGGTTTGGTAGAGGAAAAAAAAAGAGAGAGGGAATTATAACAAACACTACTATGACTACATGTAGCCTCCAGCCAGCCGGTGCAGTTTTACTTGTATTTTGAAATCACCGTAGCATAATCACAAACCGAAATCTTAATTGCAGTGAAAAACCACATACGACGTGCCGATACGGAGGGATTTCATTAGCACTTTACATTACTGGATACTGCAAGTAACCTCCCTGCCTTTTTGTAAGGGTACATAGCAATCGTGGCTTTTCTAATACAGAAAAACGGGAAGCAGAGCGAGAAAGAAATGGAGAGAATTTGTGTTCAATTGGATTTTCTTGTCTCCTCCTGTAGCTTTTATCACCCAGATGACAAAACATTATCATTAGCAGTTTATACAAAAGTTAACATTTGCCCATCGTTTTCTATTTTCTCTAAACCACAAAGGTTGGAGCCTGTTATGCACTCCCCTTATCTTACTCTGTTACTTTAGAATCTAAGAGCGCACTGTGCACATTAATCTTTCATGGCAGAGTTCACTGAAGTTCTGCCAAAATTCGATAATTATGTTCCATCCAATGCAGCAATTTATTTATCTCATTGCTGGAATTTAGAACATACAGAACAAAGTGCTTAGTTTATGTGAATGAAATGGTTGCTAACCACCCCCACCCCCCAAGACAAAACAAAACAGCCCTGTTTCATTTCTAAAGTTTTAAAACACACAGTAGAATATAGTGAATAAAATTATTTTTACAAGACCATGTTTTCTTCATAAACTGAAAGTGTTCTGCAATATTTTTAGGGTTTGGGGATTTTTATGTAAGTGAAAATGTTTTATAACTGTGTAACTTCTATTCAAATGCATAACAGTATGTACCACTTACACTGCACTACTAAACCATCAAATATTAATGTCTAATGTCCATTAAAAATGCCAACTACTAAGCACGAACTTGTATTTTGAAGGGAGAAAATATTGGTTTACTGCACTGAAATGGGTAAGTGGGAGTTCAACAGCTAAGATACAAAATTATAACAAAGTTAAGCTTTCTAATTGTGCTCTTTCGTGATATGTTTGTAAACAAATAGAAAACATAAAGCTCTTCAAGTATGAAGATTAGAGACACGTTATTCTTGAGGGCTGTTAAAAAATAAAAATGGCATAATAGAGAATACTGAATATTCTTCACCTTTATTACTCTCAGGAAAAGTAACTAACCAGTTATTTATCGACCTGGCTATAAAGACAAAATGTTAAGCTACTGGTTTAGGATTTACAAACAGAATAACGTATCTATACATTTTAAACTTAATACTTCTGAATACAGAATGCTGATTTATCTGATGGAAACATGACTTCTTTGTACGTCCATACAGACACTACACTTCTTGATGAAGGAAAACGTTAATTTAGTGTCTGCAATCAAACGCCAAATTTAGAATGTTTTAAGTTTTTAAGCGAACCTTTCTGTTATTTCATATAATAGATTCTACACTTCAAGTATGCTATCAGACAAAATTTGATTCTGGATTTAGAAACTGCTCACAAAGTTTTTGGAGCATAACTTGCTCTGATTTATAATACAACCCTTTACCAACCAAAACAGAAATGAAAACCTGTAGAAGAGGTGGACTAGTATGTCTTCATTATTTCACAGTAAAGCCTTCTAGGTAAAACTAGGAATATCGCAGTAAAACATTTCCAAGTTAGTTTTGCAGTAAGTAAATGTGCATAGGCATATTTTAAATTAACTGCATCTAATTAAGTACATCAGGAGAAATTACTTCCACGCACCAGCAAATAAATTCCATAACCATTCGCAAAAAATTCTACTCTCATTTACTTTTGCACCCAGTATGGTCATTTTCTGGCAATGCTTTACATTAAAATAGGATTCAATTGGGATGTATTCTTCCCTGTTGTACAACTTTTTAAAAATCCCAGAAAAATGCAACTAAGTCCTATCCATTTTATTTTACTAATGTTCTCCATCTATTTTTTTCAACATGTTAAACTTGTCTGCTTTCTTTCATTGTAAATACAACATGTTATAGTTAAACTTGGTTTTGAGTATTGTAACTCATGCCCTGCAATGTAACAATGAACAGTCTCTCAGGCAAGTTATATAAAAGTACAGATACTGAAGAGTCTATAAAGCTCGAGTTTTCCCCCAACCTAGCTATGTCTTGCATTATGTAATAAAGGAAACAGACACACACACACACACATACACACACACACACAGAAAACGTACGGTTTAGCACAAGAAAGACAATACCTGTAAAGCTCATTNCGGAGTATGGTATTGCTTATAAGTAAACAACACATACAATTCCTCGGCTACAGCCCCTAGAGCTGTTATGTAAAATAAAAATACCTAACCAAACTGCTGCCTAATGCATTTTGTCTTTACATTCAACACACAGGGAAAAGACACTGGGGTAGAGTATACACAGCACGTAATAGGAGGTCCTTAATTTCCAGTTGCTGGGTTGCTTTGTTAAATGCAGATTAAATTCACAAAACGTCCAAGTGTACCATAATAATGTATTCACTTCCAGAGCCAGACTTGTTTATATAATATCAGCGAGGAATAATCACCCGTTTATTGCACTGATGAGCTCCACAACTTTCAAAACTCTGAGCCCACTTGAAACGTGAACTTTCGNAACGTACGGTTTAGCACAAGAAAGACAATACCTGTAAAGCTCATTTTAACAGCAGGAACTACTGCAAAAGGGATCATCGATAGGGCTTTAANACTCCCTTTCCCCCTTTTTTACAACAAAGGACAACCCAGCTCCTGCTCCCTGTCTCCCAGATCAGACCCACACCCAGATTCCAAGGAATCGGGATAAATCCAAAGGCACATCCGAGGTTTCCCCTGCAAATTTCCCCCCAGTGGATCTAGGCATGTATTTTTAAAACAGTTATATTAAAAAGCTTCACTCGCACATGTCAAACAAAGAAACTTCTCGAAAATGTCATTACTTACTGTTCAACTGAGCATGATTTATTGAGATTAAAAGTTTAAAGATTCATCTGCTTTACATCCACAAGTGTTTTAAGCAAGCCCCCAATACTGTATCCTGCTTAAATATGACAATTAGGGCTGCTTTGGCGTGGCGAAAAATACAAAGGCACCACCAATCCTATTATGCCTTAGCTCCCTGTAGCCTGGTTTTTGGAGGTGCATAAGCTGCGGAATGATAATAGCAACAATTTGGTACACGAGGAAAAAACAGACACCCCCCCGCCCACNACTGTATAAAGTCATTTTGACATGCCTACACAACTGGTTGTGGCAGCTTTCAGACATGATTCCTAATCACAAAAAAATGCTTCAGGTTCTTTTAGAGAAAGCTTGCCGTTGGGAAGTTGATTTTGGCCCAGTGCCAAAACCATGTGCAAAAGGGGCCCTCATTACCAATTCATGGCAGCCTTCAGCGCTGACAAAAAATGTGACCCAACAGGCTAAAGCAACAACTAAAATTAAAAAGTATGAGACAAAGACAACTTACTTAATATTCCTTCCATCGCCACATTAAACTTTTCCGTAATTAAACCCTTGTTAGTTCAAAGCAGTTTTCAACTACTTTTAAATGATTGCCCGGGCAGTCTGTAACAGTTGAAAAGCTTGCCCTGTAAATTCGCCCCAGCTCCTTCACTTTTAACAACCAGCCTTTGGGTCCCAGAGCAGAACTTTCTGCTGGGCGCCTCGGGAAGAAAGCCCTCTCCAAAAAAGAAGCCAGGCGCCCGCCCGGCTTTCAGCGCAAACTAAGCAGATCGCGACAAGATTTTTTGCGAGCGGTAAAGGCAGAAGGAGGAGTGAGGAGGGGGGAGGAGAGAAAGAGCTCGGTACGCGGGAGCAGCTTTTTCCTAAACTTTCCAAAAAAGCTTATCAAAGCGGGCATGCAAACCATTAAGCAATCGCAATTAGCAGCGCTCGCTCCGCCACTATCCCATAAAAAGCAGATTTGATACACGGCCTTACCTAGATGTCGTCTGGCTTTTCTGTGGATCAAAAAGTTTCCTGCCTAAGCACACAGATATTCTTTCACAAACCATAAAGGCCCCTTTTATTAATCCAGCCCTGTAACAGCCTGCTTTCTACACCGCCGCGCGAGCGGGATGCGTCAGCTTTCGAGAGAAAACCCGTCTTAACACACAATTAGTGGCAGATTGTCTAATAGTGGATTTATCTTGAAGAGTGAAAAGGCATTTTTGCAAAAGCAAAGAGGGTGCGGTCAGATGTTAGGCTATCCCTGAGAAAAGGGGCCTAGGCTGCACTAGTACCTAAATACTAGCAGAAGCTTACTGGGAAGGGAGCCAATGGAATGACTTTGTTTGACCCAGCTGCCAATCTCTCCTGAAGCACTGCGCCAGACTAAACACTGACACTATTTTAACTCAAATCAGGCTACAGCAGCTGTTTGCTTTCCGGCTCTCAGCTATGCACCATGGCCATGATGACTCTGCACAGCACATATGATAGAGCTGGGGCACTTCTGCTAAAATATGTTCCATGTTTGGACTGGTGCTATAGAAGCAGGGGCTGGGGGAGCGTGCGGGGGGGTGTGTGTGCTGCTTTGGGGATCTCTTTCTTCCTTTTTTTCCTTCTTTTCTTGTTCTGCTCCCTGCCTCCGTTTTCCCCAAAGTGAAATAAAAGTGAGACTTGAGGCTTGCAGAAAACTCAGTGTTGCGAATCAGGTGAAAGGAGAAAAGTTACTGCTTGGGACTGACAAGAACCAGAATACACTGTAGAGGTGTGCATGTGCGTGCGTGACTCCAAAATTCACCTACCACCTGATACCGATTTTCCTCTTGCCAGTTGCTCTAAAATTGTTCAGCATAAAAGCAATCAACAGATTCTCCCTCACTCATTTTTACCTTAAAAATAAAGGGGTGTGTGTATATACATGTATATGTGTATATATATGTGTGTGTGTGTGTGTAAGAAAGCAGGCAATACCTATGTGCATGCCTGGCCATATTTACATCTGCATCCAGATTCTGATCTAAATTATACCAGCGCAAATTGCACTGTAAGCAATACAGTTATTACAGTTTAAAACTGAGGGTGGAATTTAATAGCCAATTTAAATATGAAAGTATACGAGACTAAAAATATACATAAGCATCATTAGTAATAGGCATATGGCATGGAGATTGGCACGGCTTTTCTACTTCAAAAAAAGTCAAAGAAGAGTTGCAGCAACAGAAACAAAGCACGTGCACATGATAAAATCCAATGGAGGCTTCTGAAATACTGGGCATACAGCACAGTCCAACACACCACCTACAGTTTTGCAGCATTTGCACTTAAACTCAGTCCTGGTATTTAAGCCAAAACTTTGTTTCTGCTCATCCCACCATGAAGGGTTGCAGTCTATCCCCCAACATGTATGTCATGGTAACTTTCTCGTTCAAGAAAAGAATTGGACTAATACCTCCACGTAAACTCAAAAGGCATAGACAAGGAAACCAACCTTTTCTATTATATATAAAAGAGAGTGATTTATCTTGATATGGAATAAAGGACAAGGGGAAGGTCTGGCTCCCATCACCTGAATGCCTTCAGTAAGCACTGCTGCATATCTCATATTCAATATTTATACTCAACAGAGATAATGGGGAAAAAAAAACCCAAACAGAAAATAAAATAGGGAAAAAAAAAATAAATCTAAGCCATGACAGCTGAGGCTGTTGCTCTCTCTTAGGCTATTGTGCACCAACTGATTTCCATGAGCTGTTCAACAGCCTGCTACCAGAAAACAGTGGAAGTCAGGGCTTTCAAGTTCAAACCAGGCTAACTACCTGCCCCTCTCACTGGTCCTTAAGTGTATCAACAGCTTAAGAAAAGATCCTGGAAGGGATCTTAAATAATCCACCATAAAATGAATAAGGATTACAAATTAAATTGTAATGGCTAGAAAAACAAATGCCAAGTCTTTCTATCTCACATAAGAACTGAAACGGAAGAGGAGACCTGCATTATGTCAGAAACGCCAAGAAAGAACGTGCAATTACACCTACACTAAAGGCGGAAGGGACAAGAAAGACTGTTACCCACACCTGAGAAGCCCGAAATCTTAAAATGGCTGAGAGGGGAGACAAAGCCAACTGCTTTTACAGTCCCTCTCTTCAATCTCTAAGGAGCACAGCGAGCATTTATCATGAGATGAATTTGGAGGTGCCATAAAGAAAATGTAACTTCAGCAAGGAGAGTGCGTGCCCTGTGAGTTCACACCTTGTGTCACCCAGATGAGACGAGCAACACTGCAGCTAGAAAGCAGGTCTAGAAAGACATTAACAACACTGAACTTAGCGTGGCTGGAAAAGAACGAAAGTACAAGATAAGAAACAAAATATAGGCGGGAGTGAAGCTTTTCCAGCTCCTTGAGGCAGAAAAGAAGGTAATTTGGCCAGATCAACAGACAAAGAACTTAGTAACAAAATTTGAGAATGACATGAAGGAAACGATGTTGTTCTTGATGAAGCCAGTAAGGAACTTATCCAAGACAGGACAAGATCAGGATGTGGATAAACCATGGTGGACAGTCAATTAAAATACGGACATAAAAAAAGACAAGACTGTACACTCAAAGATGGAACACAAAGGCTTTTCATTCAAATACAGTATAGTTAGCAGAAAGCTCATGCAACCTTCTCCTTCTTGGAAAGCTAATTGAAAATTTATTCCTGTTTCAGTTTGTAAGTGTTGGGTCCTCCTAGGGTCATTTTGGTTTGTAAGTTAAATGCTCTTGTCATAATTGCTCCAGGGTGGCTGTGGGAGAGGGAGGTGGGATCTGGCATTTCTTCCACTTTTAAACTAACTTTTCTCAGCCTTGGGCAATGCATGAAGAAACACAGGGCAGCACTGGAATAGGTAACTAGTAGAGCCTTGCTGACGAATACAAATTTCTTTCCTTCAAGAAAACTGTTTAAAATTCTTATTATCTTATAAATGAAGCATTAGTACAGCTAAGCATATTTGCAGTTCCTGTTGTAGAAAATCTCTGGTTGCTCCTAAAAGGCTTCCCTGTTAGAAAGAACACATTCATTCTTTTTACCTGAATTTTGAGGTTAGGAAGCTGAGTGTGTATGTGATTATGCTGTGAGCATCTATGCTATCTAAAATCTCTTCAAGTCTTGGCCATAATTGATCAGATTTAAGATCAGATGTTTCAGTGTATTTTTGAGCTTTGAGATCTCCATCCCATATCAAATATGGGTCAAGTGAATAGAGAATCATTAGCATCCCCATGAACAACTATGGAAAATCTGCAGAAGAAAAAGACCTACTAGCTGCTTCATTACTTCACAATAAAAACTTCCATCAGACCCACACGCTGTTGTAAATATCGAAGTTCAATTAACCTCGAGAAATTAATCCATCGGAAAGCAAGATTCACTAGTCATGAACTGCCTTTGTTTTGCTGGGGAGCTGGTAGAAAGCAAGGGTTTGTTTTGGTTGGTTGTTTTGCTTTTTAGTTTCAACTGTTCAATTAGAGTGACTTCTTTTTGTCCTCGTTTCTTCTATATTTAGCACCATAATTTTGGTCCATTATTATATGAGTAAATGATTCCTAATTTCAAATAAATTTTAAAGCTCTTATTGATTTCAAAGGAATCAAGATTTTATCCTTTTCATCCCCAATCCATAAACATATTGCCAGAAAGTTCCAGAAAATTATGCATGTAGAGCACTGTGCAGCAAATACTGTGAGGTGATTAACTTTCAGGATCCATCTGTGCATCAGCCACTTTTGGAGGAGACAATGGCCAAAACTATGACATAACATTGCAAGTCATATATGCCACCCTGGCATTGGGGACTCTGAGCTCCTATAATGCTGTGTATTTGTTTACCTACTGAGCCTCCTACTATCTGAACTTCCAGCAACTATCAATGCTAGGCTGGAGACTTTTCACCAGTAAGAATCACTAGAGGAAAAAACAAATAAACAAAAAAAAGAACTTAAACATGGAACAAAATTTGCATTTCACTATTTCAGATACCTCAGGTGAGCAAGTTAGATTTCCAAAACCAAACCTGACTTCAAACAACTTTATTCCCCTACCTATTCTGTTAGTACATCACATACAACTAATGTTATCAATATGTTTAATTTATAATATGCTTATTGTAAGCTGGAAGACAATGGTGAAATACAAAAGAAAAAAGAAAAGAAAAAAGCACACCAAATCACATCCCCCACCCCCAGCCAGGAGTACACGCTGTATTTTCTATTAAAAAGTGAGAAACATAAATAAATTCAAGAGACAGTCACCTATTCATGGTAAAATGGAACCCAGATGCTAACAGCTGAGAAGAAACTTGCCTCAGAAACTGGATTGCATAAATATCTTTCATGAAGGATTTTCATAATCCTCTGAGTAAGCCACTGCACACCACACCACTACCAACAGTAGAGCACTAGACCTTTCTCTTCCATTTGGATGGGAAAATCTGGTATTGCCATAGTCTATAGACATTTTTTAAACAAGAGCATAGAACATGGCAGTATGTTTTGTAGCTATGGGATTAGTTTAATTCAGACTCTAAAATTAGTCTTACACAATCTCACCATCTCCAGATGCTTCTTTATACTCATAAATCCACTAAAATGTTTATATTGTCCCATGCAAAGGGGTGAATGCCTGCTGTGGATTGTTGCTCCAAGGCAACAATAACTTACTATGTCTTTTCTGTAGCAAGTTGCAGTGGTTTTTTGAAGTACAATCTATAGACATTTGCTCTCTCCATCACACCTCCCACATTTCCACAAGCCACAACATATTTATGCTTCAAGACATCTTCTGGAACAAATCAGTTTTAGTTCTGAATTATAATACAGTATGACATGAGACAGATATAGCTGGGGTTTCTTCTAAGAATAAATTTGTGTGCTTTTAGAATGGAGACCAAGCAAACATCAAGCTTGCATATACACTTTACTTCCCAGCCAAGGAAATAGTTACCATATGTATTAAAAAGTCAGTACCAAACATAATTAGATTAGATATAACACAACTGGGTCCCCAAAGACCACCATCCAATCTTACTCCTTCCATCCTTTGGACCAATTATCATGTTATTATACTGAGTAGTGCTCATAATCCATCAAGGAAGAGGATCCTGTTGTGTTGCCAAACAAAAAGACAGTTCTTGCCTCAAACATCACCC
>VZTM01016559.1:8607-27977 GCA_013400555.1 Jacana jacana
ACATTTGTATATCGGCTGTCAGACTTCCAGTGGTAAAATGATACATCAAATTCTAAGTGATAGGAGAATAGCAGTTAAATTAAATGGATTCACTACATAAATTTTTGTTTCAATTGTATGAAAATATAATTTAGCCTGGGAAATATGTGAAATTGCTTGGGGTCACAGAATAACCCACTTCACGTACAAGTTAGCAAGTTAAGTCACAATAAATTAATCATCCCTTTACTGTACAATCTTGGTATATATTTCAATCATAATTACTCTGTTTATGGTTAAATCAGTACTAGGCAAGCCATGATATAGTTCTATGAAAAAAAAAAAAAGTTTTTTTTTCCATTTTTTTCAAGAGATTATCTGTCACTGCAGTTTTTTGTTATTGCTTATTTTGGCTCACTCAGTGTGCCCAAAAGTCAGAATAATAGATTTTTTTTGGTTCAGGAGAAGACTTTCCTAAGGGTAATACTTTGCCTTTGTTGTGCAAAATCTATAAAATGCCTGCCCAGAACAATACAATCNTCCACACTGATTTCCATGAGCTGCGGGTGAGTCTAGCAGTGCATCAGAATTCCAGGGTTTGCCCATACACAGCTGCTGAGCAAAATTGCCTTTCATGGTTGGTTTTGATGCTTACTCTGCCCCTTGCCCCATTCACAAATTATTCCTCGTACACCTTCAAGAAAAAACTCACCGTGAATCACCNGGCTGTCAGACTTCCAGTGGTAAAATGATACATCAAATTCTAAGTGATAGGAGAATAGCAGTTAAATTAAATGGATTCACTACATAAATTTTTGTTTCAATTGTATGAAAATATAATTTAGCCTGGGAAATATGTGAAATTGCTTGGGGTCACAGAATAACCCACTTCACGTACAAGTTAGCAAGTTAAGTCACAATAAATTACTCATCCCTTTACTGTACAATCTTGGTATATATTTCAATCATAATTACTCTGTTTATGGTTAAATCAGTACTAGGCAAGCCATGATATAGTTCTATGAAAAAAAAAAAAAGTTTTTTTTTCCATTTTTTTCAAGAGATTATCTGTCACTGCAGTTTTTTGTTATTGCTTATTTTGGCTCACTCAGTGTGCCCAAAAGTCAGAATAATAGATTTTTTTTGGTTCAGGAGAAGACTTTCCTAAGGGTAATACTTTGCCTTTGTTGTGCAAAATCTATAAAATGCCTGCCCAGAACAATACAATCAATAAAACAGCCACCGAAATAGGGATAGATAATAGTATTTTCTTTTCAGTCTAGGAAGAATAAGGAACAAAATAGCTACGCATTTCTATGGCATGCACATTTGTGCCTGTGGCATTCTGTGATAATTGGTGTTAACTGAAACTGGTTGGTTTTTTTCCTGAGACACAGACTTTGCTCCATTCTCTTTGGAGTTTTGCATCTTCTCATACTCCATTCCTGGGATCCAGTAGAGCAATTGAACTCCTGCCCATCAGCTTTATTGCAGAAGAAGAATGAATGTGTGGATTACTAAATATATCACTACATTTCCTTTAGTTGCCTCAGGTATTTTTACAATAAGGTTTTCTTTACAATGTATAAAAGCTCACAACAGAATTTAGGAGCTGCAAATGAACTAGAAACAAGCTTAAGAGTGAATGATTCTGTCAGAAAAGCTGGAAATAAAAATAGGAAGAAAGTGGCAAGACAGGTGCTTTCTGTAGACTTCAACTGTCCAAAAGTGGATGCCTCTAGGATGAAAAGCTGTAAAGTAAAATTATTGATTAAACAAACACATATATATGTCCTATATATACCAGAAGCTAAATCCTCTAAGGGGCAGTGTGTGTGTGTGGGAAATGTTAATGAATGTTAATGCAAACACATAGAATGGCCTGTGTCCTGATGGAACAGTTGCAAGTAAGGAACCTGGAGTTTAGTGTGCAAGGATGCACAATTATAAACTGGACACTGACAGGACACACTGGACCATACAATTGAAACCATGACAGAAGGTTTTCAAGGATATAAATGGTAGTTACCTTTCATCTATCTGCCCCTCAAGCCTTTAGAAAAATCTCACCAATACAGAAAAGAGAGAAACAAACAGGATTTTTCTGCCCCAATTTATGAGGTGACGAAGGAAATCCACATGACCCAGTGAGGTATGGAGATGCAGCAGAGCAGTCTATGAGATAAAGCTCAGAGAGTCACAGGAACCATTTAACAGCTTCCAACTTGTGTGGCCTGCTTAGTCATTAAATGGCCATTAATTTTCACTGGTTTCAGCTGATTATCTCAAATTTCTTCTTTGCTTTATGTCTGAGCATCCAGATTCAATTGGTTTTGTGACACAGTTGGAAATACAGTTCAGGAAGGATAGAAAACTAGCTTCTAGTTTTAGGAGAGTCAACCTTAATTCAGAGTTTTTATAACATGCAGAAATGCAGTATGACAAAGCTTGCATGATGCTGGGAGCACTTGACAGGCAAGATGCACAACAAACAGACCTTTCAGAGGTGGAGGTAGCAAGTAAAACACCAGGAATGTCCGTTTTCAGAATTTCCAGACTGACCTTTTTTTCAAAGCATCAGCATGAGAAAAAAAAAAAAGATATCCGGATGATTTTCTGAGCATTTGGGATTCTGGGCTTTTTTTTTAACTCATCTCTAGCAGACCCTTCAGCAAGTTATTTCACCTTGTTGTGAGCTGTAGACCCTCACTATAAATTGAGGCCAGTGATAAAACCCAGGAAGGAGTTGCTTTACCCTTAGTGTGATCAAAAACATTTCTGGCCACAATATCTAACACATACAGAGGTTTGAGAAAGATAATCCTAAAATGAGAGATGCACTTCTGGCAACCTCAAATCAAAAGGGGTGGCGTTAACAAAGAGATGGGATGGGGGGTGGGAAGGTGGGGCATGAAGAAAGGCCAGATTTCAAGCAATGCTTGACAAACTGCCTTCTGAACTTGTCACACCACCTCTGGAAAGTGCTCAAGGGGATTGCCTTTTTCCTATATTTAGGGAAAAATTGTCTAGCTTGTCATAGAGATAAAAGCATGCTAGAGCAGGCTGAACTCAAAATGACAAATTATTTTGTGAGCATTTTGAAACTCTAGCATTAAACATGATATCCAGAAGCTGGGCATTACATATGAGCCTGATTTCCATCCCTGGAAGTAAAATGGCGTTTACCTCCAAGAGCTGAGATAACGGATAAGCACCACGTGTTAGGAAAGAGTCCATAAGGCTTCTGTAGAGAGAAATGCCGCCGGTGGGATTTACAAAAAGGATGCTGTCACAGTCCTGGGTTCTTCCCTCCTCCTCCTCAGCAGTTTAGCCAGCTTCTCAGACAGGCAGCGTCTTGATAGGTATCCATGAGCACAGAGATAAAAGTGAATCTGGTGGAGTTAATATATTCATCTTCTCAAAAAAGCCTTTGGACACATTTGTTATTAAGGGTTATTATGGGAAAAACATTGCCATGGGACTAGAAGAAAATTGTTTTATTGACTGAAGTTTATTAGAAGGTAGGAAGCAAAAGGTACGTTAAAGATTGTCTTTCTCAGTGGTGAAGGAAGAGCGGTGGGGTCTCCTAAGGGTTAGTGCTGGAAGCATCTTGATTGAATAATACCATCAATGATTTGGAAAATAAACCACCAATGGAATCTCATAATCCAAGATAATGCTGAGACCTCTCGAGCAATGAAATTCCATCAAAAGGACTGCAGAAATCCCTCCTCAGTAAAACATGATTCCATCAATAAAAAAGTGTCAGATGAGCTTCAATGTAGCCAAATGTAAAGCAAAGGGAAAATAGTCTAAACTCTGTTTACCTGGGCCAGAAAAATTCTGGACATCTTTTAGTCAAAAACAGGGGTAATCATTTTGCCATTGTATAAAAGCCTCAAGACACCCTCTCACAAGAATAGTGGCCTAAGAAGGACATAAAGTAATAAAAGAAAGTGCAGAATGGACAACTAAATGATCAAAAATATTGAGCAGCTGTCTTACAAAAAGAGACTAAGAAAAGGCAGGGCATAAAACATCTATTAAGAGGCAACACCTCGCAACATTCTGGATTTGCATATTTTTTAAGGAGTAAAAATCATGAAATAAGTTACGTACATGTATTAAAGTTCAAGTAGCAGCACCTTTGAATGGGCGTCAGCACCTTTGTCACCTCCAAAAGAGGAAGTAAAGGTTTTTTAAAAAAATTGCCCAATAATTTAATGAAACTATCTAAACAAGAAAGTGTCTATCCTATATTTCTCCCTACTTGCAATAAAAATATCATATAAAATTAAAATCTGGAAGAGAGAGATATTATGTTTTATACCCAGGTACCTCAGCTTCCTAGCAAAGAACAACCAGGCAATTTTCTTTAATAAAAATAAAATAAAATTAGGAAAATACCATTCTCTGTATCTTTCAAAGTGCATTAATTTGGGCTTTGCAGGTTTAGCCAACAAAATGTATAAGTATGGAGGCTGCCAGAGCTAGTATTTCGAGCTAGATTCCTAAATGCAATAACAAAACAGATGCTACAGCAGCATAAACAGACATGAGTAATCAGAGAAAACAAAACTGATTGCTGTGACCAAGAGAAATACGCCAGTATCCAGCCACAGAGGAATCGTCACTTGTCAGAATGACAGCTGGCAACTTTGGTTGCTTCTGTTTTTTTCCCCAGCCAAATTGTCTAACACTGTGGGGTTTATATTTTATTAGGAATTGCAGACAAGGAGGATATTCAATATTTGGCCCATTTTTTCTAGACTGTTAAGACAGTGGATCCCTTGTCACCAAAAGAGAAGAAAAAAAAGTTTTAGCCAGTGACTCTTGTAGGGACTATTAGGTACCACACTTGCTAAATGTCAAGGCCAAATTCTCAGTGACTGTATAGAAAATTCTTTTGAAATACAGAATAGAAACTCTTTTCCTGAGGAACATGATGGGCACCAATAATTAATTCTTCTTGGGATCACAGGAGCAAATTCAGTTTTACACCTCTGTGAGAGATACAAGTCAGATGCACGGTAGACCAAAGATTTAGGCTTGTTGTAATGTGCATACATGTTTGCAACTCTTTAGGCCTAATATCTTCACAGAGGTAGCTGCAGAGTTTAGAAGAGGCTTTTGAAACAAAGGTGGAGTTAGCCTGAACAGGAGTATAAAAGAGGCGTGAATAGTAGTGGAGTGGGAGAAACCCTGGAGAGGCAGCCGTCTCATAATGGAGGAGCCTCCCCATGGGCATCATGTCCAACTGGGGACACAGGACTCTATACTCCAGGGTGCCTGGGGCCACAGGGACTGTGAGGAGCAGTAGGGGCACACAGGGAGCATGAGAGCCCATGTCAGTAACAAGAGAGAGGGGAGAAATAGAGCAACCCACCCTCCCCAAAGAGAGGATGGGTCCTGCCACCCACAGCTGCTGTGCATGCAGATTTGTGCAGATGGGTGCATGTGTCTGGGGCAGTGTGGGCATGTGGGTGCCTGCGGGAGTAGAGCTTTTTGCAATTGGTCCTAGATAGGTGTTTCAAAAGTTGTAGGTGCTTATCAGCATTTCATAAATTGTAGTTCACTGATTACCAGCTAATTATATGCAGTTAACAAACCAATAAACCATCTTAATCCTGATTTGGTTAATATATGTGAACTGAAGTGATTTTTCCCTATGCCAACATTATGGTGAAAAATGTAGGCAATCTATTGAACTGATTAGAATCAATAAAGGTTTGGGTAGTGAACTGTCTTCTGGGTCAGTAGTTTGGAAAAGAAATGATGTGCATAGCTGTATTACTGGTGCTTCTCATGTGTTAGTAGAACAGCACAGGCTAGAAGGGCAAGGCAGCAGGGAATAAGGGGTCAGACCTGACTTCCTGCTGGTCTCAACCATAGGACAAATTGGCTTAAGCAGCTGTGAAAATCCTAATGCCAATCCTCAGGACAAGGATCAGACAGAACTGGTGTGGTATGATGGAAAGAAACTGTATTCTGAACCTGTGAAAATGAAAAAAAGTATCAGAAAATTTGCTGTTTGTGCTCGGTGTAGCTATTTGTGTAGCAATTAGTGACTGCCCTCTCAGAGGGAAGTGAGGGAATTATAAAGGGGAAGGGTGAGATTTGACAGCTGAAGTGACATGGAGCTGCTTATAAATAAAGCTGGACTTCTTTACAGGTGGCTGCCATGTCTTGAGGCTGGGAAAGCCTGGCAGGCTGAGAAGGCAGTGCATGAGAAAAAAAGAGGAAACAGACACGCAGGAACAGGGCTGGGAAACTTGAGTGGCAGATCCTGCTGAGGATGTGGGGTGGACACAACTGCAATGACGAAGAATAGCACAGTGTGGCACCCATCCAGACACAAATGGAAGTGTAAGACCTGTAATCAAGGGGTGTCTGAATGGCATCATAAAGCCCCCTATGTTAATACATCTTATAGTGAACCTTGTAGGAAGAGAAGCTGAAGGCATGTTTCTGTTTGCGTCTTTACCAATATGAGGGAGAAGCCAAGACCACCACCTTTATCTTCCCCTGGGTGATACATATGGCTGATCAGCTCTATACCACAACTGAATGGAGCAATGCAACCATCTCTGGATGACCGAGTCTAAAGGAAAAAAAAACCAAACAGCATCATCACCACAGTCTCCAGTAGCAAAGCTGGAACTGTTAAAATGAGATTAGTTTCCACAAGATACAGGTGCTGGTACACCATGGAATTAAACACCAAGAACAAATTAGGAATAATTTGGCAATATAGGAGAAGGGTTTGGTTATATTTAGGAAGTAGGTTGACTTGGCCAATGCAATAGAGCCTTGGTCTAATTCAAGACATTATGTGATCCTGAAACAGTTATTAACAAGACCTACGAAAACAAAACAAAAACCAAACAAAAAACCTGGCCATCCCCACCACTGTGGGGAAGAGGAAGAGGTGAATTATACATGAGTCTTCAGAGTGAATATATTATTCAAATAAAACTGAATATCACCACAATAAGGAATGATGTTGTACCATTATATCAAGATCACGAAAAGATATAATTTTGAGGAAGGGCTAGGGTTAGGGGATTTTATGAAGAGCAGGAGAACTGTAAAGTGCTCTCAGTGGTTCAGAAGGCCTCAATGGAGAAACCCAGATGGGAAATTTTCAGGCATAACTCCAAGACTTAATAAAATTTACAGGCAAAAAACATTCAAGTGGAGTTGTCTTCCTGGGAGGTGTGCAAGCCATAAAATCAGAATTTGGATCTGAACAAAAATTGTTTGATGCCATTGCTACAGCATATTTTGATTTGGAAGGAACAATAAATGATTCCTTAAAGAATTTGTCACACTACGTAATACAGCAACGACTCAGAGTGGAAATGCGGGTATTTATGTGTCAAGTACAGACAGTGCAGGGGCAGAAGGGACTGGACCAACCACCAGAGAAAGGTAATTCACCTGCCTTATCTAAAGTTATGAAACAAGGCAGGTGTCAGCTGCAAGATGGGTCTGGAAAATAAGATGTGCAGGGAAAAGGCAGTTAGTCTCCAACAATATTGTTTAAAACCATTCTAACTACAGCATAGTGAAATTATTTGGCCCGTGTTGCCCTTAAGGCCATGATTGTGCATTGTCTGTTATACAATTTGATATAATTAGTTTAAGAAATAATGAAGTGTATAGGAATAGAAAGTATCCGGGTACATAAACAATGTTAAAAATTATTTGGTTAAACTGTGTGAAGAGGGCAATTTTCCCCTGCTACATTCATCTGCTCCAGTTTAAGGGTTGTTTTGAGATTTATGTTGGAGAGATTTATTTTTTAAAATTCTGTCCATACATTGCGCCAGTCAGCATTGTGACAAAATTGAAAAAAAGAAGGAGGTGGGGGAACAGGGAGAAAGGAACACAGGACTGTCTCATTGTGCACATCCAACATTAAGAACACTAACATTTCCACTTTTCAGAGACCTCTGATCCACTTTCTAATACAAACACAAAAATTAGGTTACTTCTGAGTGTGCCACCCTGATCTGATGCCTGCCACATGTGCAGATACATGCACGTGTGAGCTTTCACATACTCAATGCAAGTAGCAGAGACATTTCCTTTGGAAATGATGAGTGACACTTCCAAGAGCTCAGACGTAGAGAAAAGGCCTGGATGGGTTTTCGTTTAGGTTAAGAGACAACAATTTATTTTCCCAGCAAGTACCTCAGCATTGTATCCACCATTTTTTCCTGTGATGGGTAGCAAGGGCACAGAGGAGTAAAATTGAGTTTTGGTCTGGAGTTTCACTTTTCTTCCCAGGCCTCACGACTAGCCAATCTCAACTTGGACTGTTGTATAAACAAAGGGTGTAAAGTTCTTGCTCTGCACATCCAAGCTTATCCTAGCTAGAATGAGATGAAAATGCATTTTTGACTTACGTATTTTATTTCTTATATCTTTCATGAAGTCCTATCTTTCCAAGGGGATTGTCAATCATGCATTAAGAATATGTGATGAAAAAGAGTACTGTTATTTTCAAGGATTTCTCATAAAAAGTATCGGCTACAAAACACCACAGGATATTATACTTAAGCAATCAAACAAAATACAAGAAAAAAGTCCCTCTCAGTATATCAAGGTCAGCTGAAACAACTCCTGTGAATGTAGGTTTAAAAGTAGATTTTCTGTTCAAGTCTTTTGACCACCAGTTCCTTAAGACAGTTTTCTTGTACAGAAGCCAGGCTTTTCCCTCAGTTATGTTTTGTTGTTTTTTTACTGCGTAACATTATAGTTTATCACATCAAACTTTTTCTGCTATTGGTGTATTATCAAAATGCTGACTTATAGACTGGGCAAGGCAAGCACACGAGTCAGTAGTTAAACGAGGGATGCAGCCCTGATAGGTGTAGTTTCATTGTCACTGTACAGCTCTAAGTCACCTCTTACCAAAAGATAAAACCGCACATTGTTCATTGTGTAAACCTGCAAAGGAAATTTATTTCTTTGAATGCTTAAAATCTAAATGTGATTCAGATTTCGAGCCCAGAAAATGTAGCCTAGAACTGAATGTATTCCAAAGCTAAGGTTCAACCTGCATCCCCTCCCTCAAGCTAATTTTGCTTACACTTTACAGAAGTGGAAGGACACTGCCAAATGGCTGCTGAGGATCTGAATGCTCATGTTGAATATACAGGAGTAAATACTCAATCTTAATAGTACAAGCTACTTCATTTTACTTATTTTCCTTTTATGTTCACTTATCTTTAGATTACATATAATCCAAATAAAGTTTATGTGCTGTATTAAAAAAAGTCATAAAATGTACATTTGGCCAGCTTTCAGCATTTGTAAAATACAGTTGAATAAAGTGTCCTTTCTTTTCACCTAACAGGATTTTGCATGGCATTTTATGTTTCTAAACATAATTTTACAGTATAGTTTTCCCTCATGCATAAATCTGGTATTTGGAATTTTTATTATGTGTGTCTCGATCATCATAAATACTTTAACTTTCCTTTGAAATATCATTAAACCTACTGATCCAATTCTGTGATGATTCAGACAAAGAATCACTGGTTCATGTGAAGTTGTGCCAATTTATTACAGGAGAGAACTTGGCCATGAGAAAATTAAGCCAATTGTTTTTTCTGTGTTGTTTTGCTAAATGATCAAAATAAGGAGGGTGGTGGGTGGGGTGAAGTGTATTTTTATTAATCAAATATTAAAGATCGCTTCTCACTTCTAATTGAGACAACAAAATCGTTGCTCTTCAATGAAGCAGAATTAGCCCCTGAATGAAGCTCTGCACCTGCACTGTTGTGAGCTGAATGTGTTTCTTTGGCAGGAGATCTTTCTCCACCTGTGCACAGTCCAAATGACCTTTCAACCTCCTGTGTTTTTACAACGCAGTCCACACAGTCTCTCTTTATCCCTTAGAAAAGTCTTTAGTAATAGCTACTTGGGCATGCTTAATAAAACACTCTCCTCTCTATTTGCTCGTGGTCTAGTTGTTTCATTTTCTGCTCTTTTTTTGTCTTTTCCATTCCAGGCATTGAAACCAGCTCCAGCTGATCCAGGCCAGCCACAGACATGGCCGTGGTGCTCACCTCCCCTGGCTGCTGCCCCAGTCACGGGATATTACTGATTTCACCTCCCAGGGGAAAACATCAGTGTGCACCCTGAAATTCCAGCTGGCACAGTGAAAAGATGCACAGAATGTGCCATACCATGAAATACGCATCAGCAAATAAGGTAGCATTACAATACAATGTATGCACACATACAGGATGTGCATTGCATTATGCAAACCCTTGGGTATTTTCAGTTATTAGCATGAACCCATTTTTGTCACCACTCTGGCCCCACTTGGGAATTTTGGGACATTTATCCTGTTGGTGGTGGCTCATACTATATATATATATATTTATATATACATAAATGTACATATATACTGTAGGGTCAGGTAGGATGGAAAAAAAAGCCTAAATCTGGAGGAGAGTAGGATATTCTGTTGACTGTGTATTCTTTTCTCCAGTGATACCTGAAACCCAACCAGTTGTAGATGCCTTTACAGTTGGATTAATAAAATAGGTTTTTCATCCCAGAGGATTTTATTTTACAGCTAGTTGCCAAAGCAACTTCCAACTTATATACGCAAGCATCTGTCTGTCCTCTATTATCTGTCAGAACAATTTACAGTTAAGTGTAGCAAAATCTTCTCCCAGAACAATATCCTGCCCCACCCCTCCCACCCCCAATCAACTTGACCTTAATCTTGAATTATCACTATAACAGTCTACTACTTTTCAATAATTGCTCCAAACACAGAGCTAAAATTAACTTGCCTGGGAATGTGTTGCAAAACACAGCTATGTCTGTCCTTTCTTCATTAAGGCATTGAAATATTTCCCCAGAAGACAAGGATTCAAAGATGAACAACTGCTCATTCCTCTGAAAAAAAAGCCTAACATCTGCTTCATTCTAAGGACACTGGTATTTGCATTTGAAATTATAGTTCAATGGAAAGTGTGTTATTTTCTGGCATAAAACCTAGTTCTAAAGATGTTGCAATTCAATGTGCATTCTTTTTCTGGATTCTAATTGTGCTTATAAATTATATTCCCAATTTGTATGAAATTGTAAAACTTTTTACAGTATCTAAGTGGTAGTATGTCTCATAATGAGCTGTCACAAGGACAAGGACCCAATTTTTCTAAGACACTCTTTCTAGAATAATTACCTATTTTAACTTTGTGTCTGTCAGTTTCCTATTTGTTTGACTGTGTACCAAGGGGGAAGGAATATGGAATAGATTGTATGTCAAGAACGGACCTTTCCCTTGACTAATAGCAGGATATCAAATAGAATCTCCTCTCCTGCAAGCTTTTCCAAAAAGCTGTGTGTCAAATCACTGTTTTCTTGATTGGCATAAGAAAGCAGTGGGAAATGAATGCCAACATAGGCTTCTGCCTTCTCTGAAATATTTGGATCACTTGAGCATTTAAATGGTGGGTGCATTAAATACATCCTATGAAAATATACTTCTTCTCCTTTGTTGCAAACCTTCTGACCAGGCATCTCCTTGTCTAATTCTGGCATCTATGAGAACCCATGAATGTTAAGAATATGAGTGTTAACACTTTTTTTCTCTCCTGTACTATATTAGAATTGATACCTTCTTTGCCTTTCTAAGGTATTAGAATATAAAACTGTCAACACTGGAGTAGCTAAAAAGATTCAGGTAACCTGATGTCCTACATCTGAACATAACAGATACCTAGGAAAGAGTAGAGGATGCCAGATTTCTATAGAGGAGGCTGATCCATGTATTTGTAACTGAAAAACCCACTGAGGCAAAATATAATGTCTTTTCTGTACCCGTGGAAAAATACTTGTTCTGTCATCTAGGTCCCGAAGGCTGCATCAACAAATGGTGTTGTTTGTGTTTCTTAATCTTGTGCAAGCAAGAGAGATCTTTATGGAGATTTTCCTCTCTGCTGCTGTCAGTGATCAGCGTGCATGATAAACTGTACTTAAAAAATGTCCTCTAATTGCAACAACACTTTCCATAGAGTTTTACTTGCATGTGGGATTTTTCCAGTGAGATGGAGAGAGATATAAAAAAATTGTTGAGCTTTAGCAGCTTAACCAGTCACAAAGTAATGGCCATTTTTAAATGAGAAAGTGACATATTGTGCCTTCAGTAGTGATATTTCTGTGTTTGTTTAGTGGATAGATTGACTTTTGTAGAGATAAAATAATTTGCACAGGATGGGGATCTCAGTGATGGTATATCTATTTTTCTACATTAAGAACTCCTTTATATTTATCTAGGGCTATTCTTTCACATGCCATCAAATGAAGCTCTACCTCCTCCTAAACCCTGAGTAGAAAAGAACAGTTGGCATCTCGTCTGTCATTATTGCTGGGTAGAATTCATTAGAATGTTTATTTCACCTTTTTCCTGTTCTCTTCTCAATCTTCTTGTATCTGTTTACCTTGCCTTGCACCTTTGTGCTGGTTTTGCTCTTTTTTCCATACTGCCTGCTCTCCTTTTTCCCCCCAAATCATCCTAAATGCACAAGTAATCCAATAATACTTGAGCTTTGAACTTTTGAACTGAAAGTGTGTTCTAAACCCTTCAGCCATTTACAGCACATTTCCTGTCACTTTTCGGTCCAGAGAGAGTGCACAGGTAGTCTGTAGCATGCATACAACTGAGATTCTTTGGACTGGGACTGTGGGTGGTCTTAATCAGAATTTCTTTTCTACCAAAGTCAAGGGAAGAGTAATTTGCACTTGGTGGGAGTTGCTAATTTTATTGCAATTAAATGCACTGTGTTTCTAATGCTAAAGGAAATTTTCAAACATCGATATCCTATAGCTTTCCACAGAACAAACACCAGTAAGGTAATCAGGGTCTGGCCCTTCTTGTAAGACTTACATTTTAACCCATCCTTTCTACTGCTCCAGCAGTGTGAGAAAGGTCAGTCCTCTGCCCCCTTCAACCCTCATCCCATGTGTTGCTCTTACATGAGCAGGCTACCTCATGCTTCACACTGTTTGCACATCAAACAGCCACAAACCCAATGTGATTCCCTTTGGCAGTAATGGAATTCTTACAGGCACTTTTCAGGTATGTTGATGGACAGTAAAGTTACTACATTTTCTTCTTCAAATAGGAGCATAAGCTATATCCAGAGGTAACACAGGAATCTGTGTACTTGATAATTCTTCCTTGCCAAAGCCACAGCAATTCTGTTCAATTAGCATCAAGCCTATTGCATACTGTACTACAGAAACTTGCTGACAGAGGCCACTGGGGTTATCTAATGTTGCTGATACAGCTGCGTTACTTGCATATTTAATAGAACCTTCTCTCCCAATGTTGAAGACAAAGAAAAAATGTTCAGGAGATTAGCCATCAGAAGTAAATAAAACGTTATGGGAAGGTAAAAGAGCACAGCAAATCAAGCTTGCTTATGAATAACAGATATAAACAAATGGAAAAGATTTCTCAGAATATGAATGGTGTCACATGGAGGAAAAGAGATCTGTCAAAGTCTCATTTGATGATCATTTACCATTAATGAATGCTGAGTGGGGTTGTGTGGAGCCAGTTGCAACAACTTACACTTTTAGCATAAGGAAAAAACTGACCAAACTGTTCCTGTGATTCTATAATAGTAAAATAGAAAGGAAAACTGCAGTACATTTTCCTGAGAAGAACTTCAGTGACCGTGAAAACAAACTGCCTTTATTCTACTGATCTCTGAGAATAACCCATTTGTTTCAGGCCTTTTTGCAAGGCAAGGGAAGGGAAAAGTAGCCTAACAGAAGTCTTTAAGGCTATTTGAAAATCTATTTCAGCATGTTAATAGACCAGTGAGGGAAGTTGTACACAGTCTTGAAAAATGATTTTTACAGCACTCATCCTACCCATTGCAGCTGATAGACACTTTGAAACTCTCAGTCTGTGATTCAATTAAATAGAAAACTAGAAGTAAGAGTTTTTTGGCAGAGAAAATAAATTATATCAACTATGTGAATCACTTGTCAGGAATCTAGCAGCTGTTTTTCTGAATTCATGGACAGCCAAGGGAAAACTAAAGCTGTGAGAGTTACAAGCTGCTCACCAATTCATCCATTCCTTTACGCAGGAATAATTTGAAACACTCCAACACCCACTGGAGTGAAAACTCATCCATGCCAAAAAACTTTCCACAGGCAGGCTTCAATAATCTGCCTGCAAGATTGCACTTTCCCTAAAGAGAGTACTAGGAGATGATATTAACAATGAACTGATTTGTCTCTTCAAATTATATTCCACAGCTGATGAATATGGGGAGAAGTGAAGGAGATCCTGACTCGCGCAGGGGAACAGGCTGTGCTGCAGGAGCAGAGGGGAAGTGAAGGAGGGAGGAGCCAGTGGTGGTGTCCTTCCAGAATCAGGGGTGACTAACACTGAATTTGTGCTATTGTAATAGCAGTAATCCACTGGTTGCCCATGAGATAACCACCCAGCGCATTCCTGCCTGTGGACAACAAGGCCAAAAGGTGTATACCAGTGGTAGCAGGGCTAAAGGGACAGCTCTGGAGTTTAGAATTTCTGAGCTAGGGCTTGCATTGAATGGGGGTAAAGAACCCTTGACATCCAACATAAGGTAACTTTTCCATGAAATACAATGAGATAACCTGTACACACATCAAAACTTCAGTAAAAAGGTGGCTTACCTTAGTCTCTAGGAGAGATCTGTGTACCCAATACAATTATTCCAGCAACATAAACATGATTTCTTCCAGTGCTCCAGCACCCTCTCTGTAAAGAAGTTTTTTCTCATATTTGAATGGAACTTCCTAGGCCACTCTCCATCATCTTTGGCAAGTCATGGGAAATAGGAGAGCTGCCTGAGGACTGGAGGAAAGCAAATGTCACTCCAGTCTTCAAAAAGGGCAAGAAGGAGCACCTGGGTAACTACAGACCGGTCAGCCTCAGCACTATTCCTGGAAAGGTAATGGAAAAACTTATCCTTGATGTTGTCTCCAGGCATATCAAGGATAAGAAGGTCATAAGAAGCAGTCAACATAGCTTCACCAAGGGGAAGTCATGCTTAACCAACCTGATAGCCTTTTATGAAGACATAACCAGGTGGATAAATTATGGTAAAGCAGTGGATGTGGTCTACCGTGACTTCAGTAAAACATTTGACACCATCTCGCACAGCATCCTTGTAGCTAAACTGAGGAAGTGTGGCCTGGACGATAGGGTAGTGAGGTGGATTGTGAACTGGCTAAAGGATAGAAGCCAGAGAGTGGTGGTCAATGGGACAGGATCTACTTGGAGGCCTGTATCTAGTGGAGTCCCTCAGGGATCAGTACTGGGACCGGTACTGTTCAATATATTCATCAATGACTTGGATGAGGGAATAGAGTGTACTATCAGCAAGTTTGCTGATGACACCAAACTGGAAGTAGTGTCGCTGACACGCCAGAAGGCCGTGCTGCCATTCAGCAGGACCTGGACAGGCTGGAGAGTTGGGCGGGGAGAAATTTAATGAAATATAACCAGGGCAAGTGTAGTCTTGCATCTGGGCAAGAACAACCCCAGGTACAAGTATAGGTTGGGAAATGACCTGTTGGAGAGCAGCATAGGGGAAAGGGACCTGGGGATCCTGGTGGACAGCAGGATGACCATGAGCCAGCACTGTGTCCTCATGGCCAAGAAGGCCAATGGCATCCTGGGGTGTATTAGAAGGGGTGTGGTTAGTAGGCCGCGAGAGGTTCTCCTCCCCCTCTACTCTGCCCTGGTGAGACCTCATCTGGAATACTGTGTCCAGTTCTGGGTCCCTCAGTTCAAGGGCAGGGAACTGCTTGAGAGAGTCCAGGGCAGGGCTACCAAGATGATTAAGGGAGTGGAGCATCTCCCATACAAGGAAAGGCTGAGGGAGCTGGGTGTCTTTAGCTTGGAGAAGAGGAGACTGAGGGGCGACTTTATTAATGTTTATAAATATTTAAAGGGTGAGTGTCAGGAGGATGGAGCCAGGCACTTCTCAGTGACACTCAATGGTAAGACAAGGGGCAATGGGTGCAAGCAACAGGAGGTTCCACTTAAATGTAAGGATTTAAGGGTAACAACACTGGAACAGGCTGCCCACCTGGACACGTTCCTGTGTGACCTGATCTAGGTGTCCCTGCTTCAGCAGGGGGATTGGACTAGATGATCTGTCGAAGTCCCTTCCAATCCCTGATATTCTGTGATTGTATGTTCTAGCTTGTGCCTATTGCCCCTTGTCCTGTCACTGGGAACCACTGAGGCTGCAACTTCCTTCAACTCATCCTTCAGATATTTATAAGCATCAGTAAGGTTTCCCCTGAGCCTTCTTTTCTCCAGCTCTCTCAGCCTTTTCATACCTACCAAAAGCTCCACAATGCCTTCAGCAGTTTAAAGGGGTACTTCAGCCACATAAACTACAAGAAAAATATTTACCATAAGTGGTTATCTTAAATTATGTTGTGTTTTCTTCCTTTGTATGGGTTGTACCAAAGTCATGTTGAATGCTGGTAGATATCAGCTGATGCACAGACCATAAAGATCTGCTAGGATATTTTGATATTTTTCTAATGTATACCAAGTGGCTGGATACAACAAATATATGACGCACAGAACAGAAATTTAAAGCCACAATTGCTTTCCAGACTCTGTTCCTCCAATAAATCTGGGCCTTCCAGGGGCCTAATTACATATTTTAAATGAGGCGTACACTTAAATGCCTTGCCAAGTCAAAACCTTTTTCTGTAATCTCTCTTGCCAGCTATTTTTACCATTTTCCAGCATAATGCAGAATAGATCTCCCACTTGGGTGCTCTGATATACAGTGAATAATTACAGCTGAATGGGAAATAGCAACATTTTTCAGGAACAACCCCCATCTCAAAATATTCCAACAAGAAACTACAGTAATAAAATTAGCACTTATAATAACAGAAATGTAAAGTAATATATAGAAATGTAAAGCAACTAATAGTAACAATGCAGAAACTATTTTTAATTACTTTCACCTTAAGTAAATGATTGGCTTTGTGAATACTGTTATCAATTTCCATAAGGTAATTCATTACATAAATAATATTTTCTTAGAGGGAGGAGTGGTGTCGGAATCTGGCCCCTGTGGGTTGGCATTCTCATTCAGTTTGTTGACTGCCTTTACTGGTAGCATTTCAAATGCTGATTTAGAGTAAATAAGCCAGGAAATGAGTGTTTTGTAATAAATGAAGATTGCTTGCTGGTGTCAACTCTTTTTTTCCTGTCATGATGTATGCATTTAGAAAAAGTTTGGGGAAAAAAAGAGAGTAAAGCAGCAACTTTTTGTTGCATAGGTGATTACTCATTATTTAAGTAACTCATAGTGAATATATTGTGTGGATATAGCAGTGTTCAATTGTAAACTCTGAAATACTACTACCATAAATAAAAATTAAAACTGTATGGAAATACATATAATAAAACTTTGGGGTTTTTTAATCCACTGCTTTTTCTGGCTTGGTTCAAACCATTCCAAGTAGCATTGAATTACTGTGTGCTTCTGTGATTAAGAAGCAATAGAGAGAGAGACACTGTTTCATAAAACAGTAATATTGTATACTGATAAGCAGAAGTATATCTTGCAGGCAGCATAAAATGAGCCACTTCTGTTCATCAAAGATTCTGAGGCTAAAATTGTAGTGTTTCAAACAACGCTTTTTCATTTTATTTCCTTTGTCTTCCCCTCGCTCTCCTGTCCTTTTTTTCTCTTTCTCATTTACTCTCTGTCTTTTTTACCTTTTTTCTTCCCTTATGTCTTTCTGTGAAAGTTGATTGTCCAATGGACAAGAGTTCATAAAGGACATTCTATATCCTACAGTACAATTCTAAATCATGCTCATACAAGTTGACCTTGTGGTACATTTAAGAGATTTTTCAAGGGATGTTGTTTTGTTCAGTTATGGCAGAGAACTTAGTTTCTTGAGAGGCAAATAATTCTGTTTTTAAATGGATGATCTATCAGAATGGAAAATTAGTATCTTATCATAGCACTGAAGAAACTAAATTTTGGCTGAGAAAAACAGTACAGTTGTTATTACCTTCAAACTAGGAGTGCAAGTTAAAACCGACATCTGATAGTGAATATATATTGAAATTATTGAAAATAGCTGTGATTTGATGAGTGAATCTCAAAGGTAGAACAAAAAGCTCAAAGCTAAGAAAGTTGCAGCAAGGAAAAAATGCAAGGGAAAAAAAAAGTTAATTCAATCGGTGAGAAAGTAAAGGATGATGAGCAAGAAACTGGTTGAAAAGTGAAGGGATTTTATAAGGCATACCGAAATTTTATAAGACAAGGATGCTTGCCAAGGTTACAGTTAAGGAAGGTTGTCTGAATTCATTTTGCTTTTGTTCTTTTATGTTGTTCTGTCACAATGTTCAGGTACAGAATGATGTCAAAGAAGATATTGAATGTTTAGTTCCAAAACAACTGATTAACGGAATAGTACACCCCGTTTCATCCATTCTTCCCATCCTGTCTTCCCGTCTTGGATTTTAATCCATTTACAGGCTTTTTTATTCTTTTTCAGTTGATTTGGATTGCTGTTTCTTAAACTATTTTTCCTATTTTTCTTATGTGCCTACTTTTATAATGTTTTGGGTTTTTTTCTACAGCTTTGTTTTCTTTTATGCTTTCAACTACAATCTGTAACTGCTCCCTTTTCACACATGCTAGCATTATCCCCATAGACAGTTGACACTGCATTAATACGAGTTCCCAATGCTTCTGCTGCTCAGCCATAGTTAACCTTTCTTTTCTCTAAGCTTCCCAGATTCCCCTGTCACAGTTTTCATGAAGGAATTTACTCAAATGAAGATTTTGGTGACTATTAGAAGTGTTCAACAAATTATAGTTGGGTGATATATTTAATGAAAGAAAATATTGTTGGTTTCATATTTTTTTCCCAGATAAGAAAAAAGCTAGTATAGAGGACATCCATTTCTGTTTTATGAACTCCCAGACCTCCAGAGAACACTTCTAATCCATGCAATGTCCTTGAATGATATATTTTGCATTTAAATCTGTTATTTAGAGGAACGGTATATAATATAAAAAGTAAATGGACAACTTCTTGTTACCTAAATTCCTGTTGAGAATCAGGGAACACATTCTTTACTCCAGAATATACAAAGGGAATAACTTCTGCCTGTGAAATGGCAGCTGCAGCTACCATGGCTTTCAGTAGCTCTGTGAACCTGGCAGCCCAATAAGATCCTTCATAAATCTTGTCTTACAAACAGCTTTGAGACGGACTGAGTCTGGCAGACTGGCATGTTAGTTCATTGTGCTTTTGTNGACTGGCATGTTAGTTCATTGTGCTTTTGTCATATGAGTATC
>VZTM01016561.1:0-10059 GCA_013400555.1 Jacana jacana
CAGGTCTGGTTTTGGCCAAGTCATTCCACCTCCAAGGGCTTATTTTCCCTATCTATAAGGCAAAGATAATGTACTGGTCTCCTTTTAAAGTGATGGATCGCTTCTCCTACAAAGAAAGGCTGAGAGAGTTCACATTGTTCTGGAGAAGAGAAGGCTCTAGGGAGACCTTATAGCAGGCTTCCAGTAGCTAAAGGGGGCCTACATGAGAGGGTGGCGGTGAAGCACTGGAACAATTGCCCTGGGAAGTTGTAGATGCCCCATCTCTGGAAGTGTTCAGGACCAGGATGGATGGGGCTTTGATCAGCCTGGTCTAGTGGGAGGTGTCCCTGCCTATGGTCAGGGGTGTTGGAACTAGATTTTCTATAAGGTCCTTTCCAACTCTAACTGTTCTGTGTTTCAGATTTCAAAGTTCCTCTGTTTAACTAGTATACCATGTTGTTAGATATGAATATTGGGGGGAATTATTTTTTTTTGCTTAGAACTTAAGAGCAGTATAAAGCCAGTTTGATTTTATTAAGATCTTTTTATTGTCTTAAGATCACTTTGACTAATTTGTAAGTGATGAAACACTTGAAGTTCTGGCATGAATACAGTGGCTGAGAAATGTTTTTATTTTGTCTGAATTAATTTTTATCTAAGGAGCTGGAGCAGAAAGTTTTCATATTGAAATTGTGAAGATGAAGGACTTGCAGGTTTTCAAGTGTGCAGTCAAAATTAAGTGAATGAAAATAAAGGAATTGAGAGTTCCTGTAGGCTTTGTGAGGTGTGGAGGCAGAAGCACTGGTGAATGGTTTATATAAATCTTCATACATAGACTATGAAACTTTCAGTGATTTTTTTAAGGGCGATGAGTTGCATTTACTTACTTTTGGTCACCTTTATGGAATCTTTGTCATATGAAACTTACTGCAAGCCCTCTTTGTTCTCAAAATTCCAAAGAATAAATGTTTCCAGATACATTTCCTCTAGAAGCAAAGTTTCTCTAACAAAACATATTTTTAAAAAATGTTTAAGTCAAACTGGAAATCAGGACATCTTGAAGACGATCATATGCAAGAAACTTTACTTAAACATATTCAAGTGAACCTAAGGTACTGTATTTGAAAAGTAAGTGTATTGTTATGGCTCTTCAAACAACCTTTCCCAGGAGGAAAGGAAACAAGTTGCAGTTGTTTAAGATGTAGAAAAGCTTCCATAGAAGAAGCAATTAGGTTTATTTAAATTGTTCAACTTGGGTAAGCATTCAAAGTAAAGGGATCTCTTATGTTTTCTCTTTCTGGAACAACTTAAGGTTTTATGACTCAACAGGTCTGGCATATGGCCCAATTCAACTGTTTTCATTCAGGAGTATTCTTTTAAGACTGCTAGATTAGCTTTTAGAATTAGGAAGTCTCTGTAGAAAGCTGCATGCAAATTACCTTACTATAGATTTTTGATGAAAGAGACTGGCTGGCATCTGTCCTAATGACAGAGAAAATGGACTATTTCATGATTTTCTTTTTAGATCTATTTAGTGTAGGGTAGCAACACTGATTCTATTTTGCTTCTTTTTATAAGAAGAAATGCAAGTAGTCAGGTGAAATAATTGATTTCTTGAATTCTCAACATTACAATATTTTTAGTAGTACTATATTTGAGTAGTACTCAAGTAGATCTCAAATACGATTATTTGAGAATGTGTTGAATTTTCAGTTTTTACATTTTCAGTTTTTTACAACTTTTAGTTGTATGTAGTATTAGTAGTATATCCTACTAGTATATAAAATAGTTATTATTTGAGCAGAATTCTTCACTTCTGGAAGCAGAGCAGACAGAAGTATAAGCTCTGCATTGAAAGGGAGTAACTCAAGATCTCTGTTTATATCCTGTATTGACTATAGACATTCAATACGTTTGCAAATTCATTGTTATTGAGCAATGCTTTTTTTTCTTCAGAAGGAAAAAGAAAAAAAGAAAGAAGAGAAAAAGAGAGAGAGAGAATCAGAAAAAACATCAAAACAATTAGTTGAAAAGGTAAGAATAGTTTCTTTTTTCCATTTATTTAAAAATTACTCATAGTATTAGACATGTACAATGATTTAGAAAAAACTGTTTGTGTATTTACATACATATATATGTATGTACATATATATATGTGTATGAATAGTAATCCAGGTGCTCCACATGAGCAGAACTTGTGCTGTTGCTTGCAAACAGAGATTGGTCGATCATATAATGAGGGGATGTGTTAAGATTTAAGCTCAGCTAGTTAAGGTTTTTAAGATACACCATTGCTATTCTTGGCACAGAAGATTTTCAGTTTTATTGAGCGCTGTATGATCACCTAAAACTGAATACATGATGATCTATTTCTAGTTTGGTTTTCAAATAGAAGTTTTATTTTGCATAATCAAATAAGATAGAAAAAAATATGCATATTTGGAAAAAAATCCCGTCCCTAATACAAATATATTTTTTTCTGAAATTAGGAAGTAGTTTTGGAATAAGTACAGAAGAAAACTTTGTTATGACAAAGCTATTTGCATAGCTTCACTGAGCTAGGGGAAAAGGATACCCATATTGATATAGTAGGAGGTTACAGCGTATTTATGGTTGACAACAAAAATATTTAAATTGTTGATTATTGAAGTTTTACAAGAGCATCCAACCAAATTAAATGTTTTATTCTGGTCCTTAGAACCAGAACCAACTTTAGTTATAAAGGCTAAAAACATTGCTGTAGCTTGGAAATGTTTTTGTGAACATTCAAGTTGGAGACAGTGATTTCAGACATACAGCAGAATTTACCCAAGATCAGAGAGATCTACTGCAGAATAGTGAGTAGCAAAGATATTTGACTACTTTCTGTAACAAAATTATTGTGTAATTTGTAATAAAACAAGATCTTACTATGTCTTCTACAGATTCAGTCTAGTGCAGTGATTAGCATTGTATTGAAAGCAGCCAACAATGTGATGTTCCACATCAGATCTGCAGAACTCTTAATAAAATAAAATAAGTGATACTTTCAAGCTTCTGGCAACTGTAATGTTTGGTTTTATTCAGTCTAGTTGAAGAAAGTTGAGAAACTTGCATAACTTGCACAGGGTTCTTCTCCCTCTCCCCGTGCCATTTCCACAGGTTTCAAGTTTTCTCAGTTCTCATGCCTAACGTAACCTTATCCTTACAGTTACTTTGGAGAAAAAGAAAAAAAAAAAAAAACAAAAAGTAAGAAAACTGCTGAAACAATTATTATACAGCCCTTGACGACATGCAACCTGGGACCAGGTTATGTGGAGCTGGGATGCCCAAAGTCCAGCTTGTTAGCAAGCAACAGAAATGCCAATTTTGGCAATATAAAAATGTGTTGCATTGCAAGAATGAATAATCATAATGAGCTAATTGCGTGCTTCTTATGGCCTATAGCAAGAATAATAGCACAAGGCAGACTGTCATGCATTGAAAGCAATTTTTAGGTGTTGTGTACACGTGATTAAGATTTAGAGATTTTAAATAGTCTTAAAAAATTAAGCTGATACTTTAAGAGGCCGTTTCAGTAGTGGGGAGGGAAGAAAGTCAGTAGCTCAACCACCAACCTTATGTGTTTCTGTGGTGGTTTAGCCTCAGACGGCAGCAAAGAGCCATGTGGCACCACTCTCTCTCAAACCCTTCCACAGCTGGGAAGGTAAAATCAGAAGAAAAAAGGCAAGACTTGTGGGTTGGGACAGAGGCAGTTTAACAGAACAATGAAACAGTAACAGGGATAGAGGAGTATAAAAACACAATTACAATACCGAACCCCGCCCCTGACCCACCACCACCTGTCCCCCTCCTGTTCCCGGGCAGTATCCAGCTACCAATATGTCCCAGATACCTATGCCCCTGCTAGATCCAGAGGAGAATTAACCCTATCCCTCTCGGAACCAGGACAGTTTAATTGATGATAACAGATGAAAATTTTTAGTTTGTAGGTGATAAAAAAAAGCTAGACTTTTGATGTCCATTTTTTAAACTTCATCATCCTGCCTACCCTTTCATCAGCCATGGAGGAGTTTTCCTTTCTTAGTAATGACTCTTTTGCATGGCTGGAGTTGGTGAAATTTTCCAAATCACCCTTTCCCACCACCACCACCACCCCTCTTTTTTGTCTGCTTAAGCTGACTAAACAAATTATCAATTTGGGAAAAGAACAAAACACTGAACTCATTTTTTATTTCCAGTATGTCTACTGGGTAGGATTTTTATTCATCCTTAAGTAATTGAATGTGCTAAATTTGCATTAATTTGGTAACTTTTAAAACATATGTAGCCTATATATGAGCCTCCCTGTGTGAGAGCACCTCATAGTAGTTTTCCCAACTAAAATTTAAACTATGTAGTTGTTTTAGGTAGAGTTTCTGCTTGTAGCACAGAGAAACACTTCAGATAATCTCCATCCTGAAGGATTAGGACTATGAGGGGCATGGTTGGGACATGGCCATTGTGTGAACTGGGGAGACCATGTGCCCCAAGGATCATAGAATCACAGAATATCAGGGACTGGAAGGGACCTTGAAAGATCATCTAGTCCAATCAAGAGCTGCAAAGAATGGACTGAGGAAGACTGTGCTTGTGAGCAATCAAGTGCTACAAGGAATAATACTTCACTTCGTAAAAGCACTTGCATTGTACTATTTAGAACTGAGAACTTGGATTGAGCTGTGTAAATGGCTTCTTGAATTTCAGAGCATCTAGGACAATTTTAGCTATTTTCAAGATATAACTTTTTATGTCTGTCTGCAGTACAAATTCAGACAAAAAAGGCATCACTAGGTGTGATGTCTTGAGACTTTGGAGTGCTCCCAAAGTAAAGGGAGAAAATTCATATGACTAAATGTTCAGATTTCTATAGGGTTTAACTTTTATAAAGTTTAATTTCTGAATGAAGAAAACCTGGTATGCATCAGTGTTAGCAATGCAGAATCAAGCAAGAAGTGATTTAGAAAAATAGAAAACTTGGCAAGTATTTCTGACATCCAAAATTAGAAAGCTCAGCTAAGTCCATGGCACTAAATACTATTGAAGTATTTGGATTCAGCTTTTTGCAGTGTTTATTTTAGAGGATTCACATCAGTTGAACACTTTCAGGAAAATATTGTGATGCTTTCCCTGTAAAATACTGCATATTGAGGGCCATAGTTACTGTGAAACCACATCTAGTTTATTGAAAGTAAGCCCTTTAAAGACATGGTTGTATTGTATTGAGACAGTAAATTTAAATGGTTAGGGTATAAAGAACACATTTTTTTTTTCCACTAATTTTCATAAACTAACATTGACTTTCAAAATAAATCTATTAATTCTGCTGAACATTGCAGGATAATGAAAGTTTCTGAAGGATTGCAGTAGTTAGACTTGATTAACTGAAGTACTATTTGACACCGACTTTAGTTTGTTTTATTATATTACATTTTGAGTTTGAAATTGGCTCATTTTTGTATATATGGTTGATTTAAGTGACAGAAATGGGTCAGTTAGAGGCTATCTTTCAATGGTAGTATACCAAATACTGCTTTTCTGCTCCAAACAGGAGACTAAATTGCCAGTTTATACTCAGCAATAACAGTATGCTGTTGCCTCTCAGTCAGCTGGTACCAACAGCACCAGATGGCCAGCATTATGAAAGTACTGATGTAAGTTTATTTATATTTTAAAAGTGCTGGAGAACCCCTCTAATAACAGTAAGGGCAAATCATATTAGCAGCTTTTCCCCTTCCTACAGAAAAAAACAATATGTCAAGTAGCTATTTAACCTAATGGGAAGAAATTAATGTAGCTTATTAGGGCGGTGTTTTGTTCGGTTGTTTTCCCTCAGAGACAGCTAAAACTCCTATTTGTTCTCTGGGGATGTTTTTTATTTACACAAAGTTTTCCAAATTATCATCTTAATCATTTTGTACAAAGAGAAATGAGCTGTAGTGAATAGTGCTCTTTTGTTCTTCACTTCATTGTGAGAATGAGTGGAAGAATGAAAGCCTGCAAAATTTCTGTTGTCTACTTAAACACCAGTGTGGTGGAAGTGATGTATTTAAGTGTTTACTTTTAAGCTGTAGGAATAAGTTGACTCTGCAAATATTGACCTGAATGTTAATATAAATAGAGAATTACATTCTGCGTATTCTAAATACTTTCTTAATCTTGATACCATAATGATGATACATTTCTTAAATCCCTTAGAAAGTTGTTAATAATATGTTTCACTAAACTTCTAAACATGATTTGCCTGAGTGATTTAATTTTTTAACATTTTTTAATGTTTTCTCTTTATATAAATTTAATTTTTAATATAAATATAAGTGCTAGTTTTCAAGCAATCAAGTGTATATCAGAGGTACAGAAAAAATAGAAATGTGTTTTGCCCTCTGGCTGTATATATGTTCTTATTTATACTCCTAGTCCTTGTTTTCACAAATTTGACTGAAGTAGATACGAGTTCGAGCTCGAGTTTTAGGAGTATGTGATAAGGCATATCACATAACCTGTGATAACCTGTTTCCCCTGCCTCCTGCCCCCACAGAGTGTAAAGAGTTTTAAGGCTTCTTGTTCTCTGCATTTTATGGATATGTCCCAGCCTGGTTTTACATTTCTAATCATACCTTCTCAGTATTATGGAAGAGATCAGGTTCTTTGGTTGCTTCTAAGGCTAATCTGGAGAAAGGTAAATCCAGTTAGATTCTTCCCAAAACCGTAAGATTCATTCCCTTTGTAGGTAACAAAGGACTCCTTGTGTTTGAGTATTACCTTCAAAAATAGTGAAATTAATCTGTCATGGCTCTTATTATGTACTGGGAGTTATAGACGAAGAAATTAATAAATAGATACTGCAGGTAAAAGCAATTGAAAGAAAAGCTTTTTTTGTCAGGTGGCAGATGGGAAGAAAGGTATTTGTCTTTTTAGTGGCAGAAAAGCAGACAACTTAAAGGGAGGGTTATCGCCTTTTTTTTTTTTAACACCTCAGACCAATGTGTGTTTTCTGTATCAGGTTGGTCTTCTCAACTCTGGTCTGTAGCAAAACAGTGTATTAACATGTGGTGGGGTTTTTGTTTGGTTTTGGGTGGGTTATTTGTTGGTTTGTGCTTGCTTTTCTTTTTTTTTTTTTAAATTCTATAGTAATGGAATATTAAAACTTACAAGAAGCTTGGTTTAGGGCTGGTTTGGTTAAATTGGCCTTTGTCTGACTTACCAAACTGTTTTTAACAAAAAAGTATTGTTAAGTATATTTAGTGTTAATTGATCCTTGGTTATATTTTTGCTCTTTGTAGTGTCAAAACCTAAAACTGCCTTAGATTTTCAGTTGATAGGACTTATTAACAGATGACATTTTCAGGTTTCTCCTGCTTTCTTCTGATAAGCTTCACCTTTTTTCCTGGTGACTTCAAGACAATTTTGAAGGCAACATCTACATATACTTATGGATATATTGAACAGAAAAAAAAAACAGGTTGACACATTTAAGCATGAACTAAATCAGCCTTACTTGTAGATGGATGCTGTCTTTTGATGAAAACATCTACATCACCAAGTCTTACTCATTCTGAGACCTTTGTAACTACAGGAATATGCATAATTGAAGTGCAAATATACAATCTTATCTAAAACATGTTATAAAAATTGTAGGACTAGTTAGAAGATTGCATAAAATGAATGAAATGTGCAAGAACAAAAAGCATAACATTTTTACAGAAGTGGTACTGATACATGGAACTGCATGTAAAAAATGGTAAGGATTGTAGGAGATGAAGTTGATAACAGGAAAAAGACATTTAATTTAATGTCACTCAAAATAATAATATCATCTTGTTTTGAATAATAGGCTGCCTTTATTTTCCTAAAATAATGCAAATATTTGAGAACTGTCTGTGTGTTCTGTTTCATTTTACTGTGCTTAAACAGAACACACAAGTTCCCTGGTGAAGAGATCTCACTCCAGTATGTGACCATCAAGATAGGGGAATTGGGTAGTGGGAAGTCCTGTCAGATGTGCAAGTCTTACTTAAGAGTTAAGATAGTAACTCTGTTTTCCACAAAAACCAATTTTAAATGCCATTGACAATATTTAAAGCTCCAATATTAGCTTAAGCTTTAAATTGTTTTTTTAAAAAACCACCAACAACAATAATGATAATAATGGGCTGTAAGAGGTTTCACCAAACTTCCAAACACTGTCATGCAACTTTCAGTGTCTTCCTATTTAAATTCATAGTTGGCATAGGTATTGGTTGTGTGGCTTTTTACTAAAAGGAATGAGTATTCATTTGGACTGTTGACTTCATTATGTTTTAATAGTTCCTCGTGGCACAAGAACAGTGACAGAGAAAATTTTGTGGCTCTGTCATTCTTCCTGTGTAATTATGTCTTCACAAAATTAACTCAAAGGTATTTGGGCAATAGCATTGTAGCTGTGGTGGAGATAAAAGCAAGATGAGGTAGAAACAGGATCGTTTAATACAATTTGAGGGCAATGGACAAGTTTCTCACTCTAGCTAATTTTGTGAGATTATAAGTATGGTAAAAATTAATTCACCAGTTACCTAGTTGTTCAAATAAGTCTTTAATGCTAAATTCCTTATATGTCGATCAACACTATTAACTTAGATTAGATCTCAGGAAAGACTTTTTCTCCCAAAGAGTGTCAGGCACTGGAATGGCCTGCCCAGGGAGGTGGTGGTAGGTCACTGTCCCTGGCAGTGTTCAAGAACTGTCTGGACGAGTTGCTGCAGGATGTGATTTAGTAGCTTAGTGGGTAGTATTGGTTACAGGAGGACGGTTGGAGTAAATGAAAGAAGGTCCTTTCCAACCTTGCATTTCTATAATTTGTGTGATAATTGCCTCCTGTTTCAATTGAAAAAAGGGTTGCAAATGGATGAACTTGTCTTTCAGTTTTACTGGAAATTTTTTCCTTTATAAAATTGTTGCCTGTAGCTAGAAAGTGGGGACAGTTCTGAGGCTGATCCCTATGCGAGTCACTGTCCTGTTGAAAAATAAATGTGTGAATCCCTGCTCTCAGTATGGTCTCTCACCTTGAGGGTATTGTACTACATGTGAGTGAGGCATTGCAGGCTTGTCTACTAGACGTCTGTGTTTTACACTGTTCAGTGACATGAGTAGCTTCTGCTCAAGATAATCTAAACACTTATTTTTGTCTTATACTTACCTGCTTACAGTGTGAACGGAGGATTATCAATATATCTTTTTCCTTTGTTTAAACATAGACTATTTTGGTGGTGTAAAAGGAATTGGTTTGGTTGAATCTCAGTATTAATGTTGAAATGGGTGCTTGAGCAAGCAGCTCAGAGCCCTTGTAGTATCATTTTGAAGGGTCAGAATCTTTGAAGCAGCAAATTTAAAAACTTTGAGCAATCCTTACATTTAGTAAGGATGATTTAAATATTTATTTAATTCAGTGGTGGTTCATGTGAAACAACATTCAGTGTGACACTGTTAGGTTATGTGACTAAAACATAGACGCAGCAAAAATCAGAGGAACAATGATAAGGAAGACAACAGGAAGAATCCAATGAATTGAAATGAAGCAAAGGGTTCTGCTTGTTCTAGGTCCATCAAAGGAGAGTGGTGAGGTGGGTCAGGCAAAGAGACCCACCCAGGAAGAGTCTAGGCAAGTAAGGGGTGATTATATACTAGGTTATGGGACTTACTATGGGATGCATAGAGAAAAGAATTTGGGGATAGGGCAGAGAAGCTTATTCTGGGATGTTTAGGTGACAGACCAAAAGCAGGGAAATGGAGAAATCAAGGTGGATTGGGATGGAACAGGCATGAGGAAACAGGGAGGACAGGGATACAAAGGGTCACTCCCATGTATGCTGGGCAGTATGCTTGGCTGAGCCCTGCACTTGATTACTGCAGGCTCTCCTATGTTGTTGACAAATTCTATTTGCAACCGTACTATATGTGAGTGTGTTGTCTCTTCTGCATCTGTGTGTAAGCACTAGCGAACTTCAAGTTGGACTACCAGACAAGAAGGGTAGAAGAGGGTGGTGTTGACCACTAGAAAGAGACAGAAGGTTTGATAAACATAAG
>VZTM01016562.1:615-24427 GCA_013400555.1 Jacana jacana
TCATTTAACTTACATGATTACTTATTAGCCAGATTAACTAGCAATCTGATAAATTTGAATCTTTTAATCTCCAGCGAAGTATTAACAAAAATTAATTAGGCACTCTATTCCCTGTAAACATTAACTATATACACTGTATTGAAGTGTACAGCAAGCCCAAGTCTATAGAGAACTGCTAATGTATTTGGCTTAGACACTCAAACGCAGGCATCACAGCAAGAGCCAAATCAGCAAGAAAAGTGAAAGACTAGAGCAACTAGTGTTGTGTTATGCTGTGTTACAGAACTAAAATTCGGAACACTTCTGAAATACACCAAATAGATACCAATAAATAAAACTTTAAAGCTAAAAGAAGAAATACATTTTATCAGTAATTGCACACGTATATCAATCATTACATGCAGAAAATGCACATAAGAAACTAGTTAGTTTTAAGACTGAAAATTCAATGTAGTGGCAGTAAGTGCACATACAAAATAATAAATATCCTAACACACTTTTCTGAGTGGAGCAGTTAAGGCAAAGGGACCACAGTGTACACACTGCACACTGACAAAGAGTTGCTTCAGATACTTACAAAATATGGTATTCATCAGCTTTTGCACCTTGGAGTTTACACCACCTATTCTGTACAGCCCCAGGATTGTAATACCTACATTGGGAAAACAAGCACAATGAAAATATGGTTATGTCAATATTTGTTGATGCATCATTGGTGTATGTTTTCAAAAGATCTAAATGCATTTATGGAAAATTGTACAATGACATTCTCAAGTACTGCTTCACCCTTCTGAATTCTCTTCTGGGATATTAACAAATGCATTCCACTGAATCCACACCAGAGGATATGCTAATCATAATGTTATGTTAACAGAATCCGTTTGCACAGAAATCACCCATATCAGTAAACAACAAGGTGCATGGGAAAAGTGAAAAATAAGACCCAAAAGCCGTCTTAAAACCTATTACTTTATCTTACCCAGACTTCAGTGAAATTACTATGCATCTATATTTCCTTAGACCATCAATCCTTTCAATTAAGATTTGATTGATGCCTATAGGAGAAATGATTGTACCCCAAATAAAAACTTATACTGCATTTTGTGGCAATACCAACATTGAAGATTTATATTATGCATGGATCCCCATGCAAAACAGAGACAGTCAAGTCCCAGTTTACACCTAAGTTTCAACTGTTGGGGTTTTTTTGTAATAGCACAGATACTAATAACAAATAGTCTTTAAAGTATGACATTCACAACACAGCATTTCAGTGATGATAATTTTCTTGTTTTTAATTGTCTTTTAACATGAGAAGGATTTAAAAGCCTTCCCTTCTCCCAAATCCAAGTCTTAACATTTAAAAATTGTCTGCTTTTCTTTGAAAACAACATTGCAAAGTCTGATCTCACTTAGATAACCTAGCTGTTCTTTCTTTAAACTTTTTTCTTTTGTCTAGAAGAAAAGCTCTAAGTCAGCAGTGTTTCAAAAGCTACATAATTTGCAAAATCCTGTCACTAATTAAGTGTCACTAATTAAGTGACAGGATTTTTGCTCTGCAACCTGTGGCAATTCCAGTAGAGTTTATTCATGCCCCTTTTTTGGTCTTCAGGTTTCATACCAGATACCAGTTGGAAGCTGAGACTCCCAAAATTTTTAGCGCCAGAAAGCACATTTTTGTGCACATAAATTAGAGGCTAACGATGTGTGCATCTCTGTATTAAACTGTCTGAACAACATGAAATTACAGAATATGTTTAAAAACCCCACTTAAATGATATATTAAGAACTTTTGTTGGAACCTGTGGCAATAGTTTAAAGTGTAAAGCAAACAGAAAAAATGTGGAAAATACAAACCAAACGATGGACACACTCCAAAGCACGGCTGTAATACGCGTACAATTAATCAAAGTCATTCTTGGGAAAATATACTCATAATAACCTAAGACATGATTTGTGATTTAATACACACCTCTTGTTTCTACAGCATGAATACATTTTCTCACAAAGTTGAAACCTGCTTCATTTAAGAACACTATAAAAAGAAGAATAAAAGGTAATTATTTTCTAGCTTATCAATACACACAATATCTGTGCTCAGCTACACTCACACGTTAATCAAGGACTGATGATACACAGCTGTCCATGAGATTATGATACTTGTTTTGCAATGCTATTTTTGTAGACACATCCTTAGCATCCAAAATCCAACCTTCTAATCATTACCTTATCATTAGGAACAGAACATTCTATTGTCTTTCTCAGAAATCGTGAGCCTCTCTATACATACAGATGAAAGCTTGCTGCTTTGAAAGAAGATACCTGTACTCCCTTCCCTATGCTGACGAAAGTGCTTTTAAGAATTCAAGACCTACATCATGAAAATAATCTATCAGTTGGTTTTAATAAAACAACATTCTTCGTTTCTTGCGCATAACCACTCATAAAATGCTAACATAGGAAACCAAAACTTTGTCATTGACTCTAATAGCGAGCTAATTTCAAGTGAAGGTACTTCTCATTAATTTTTGTATTTCAAAGCTCACAGCTTTACCTAGCTAAATAAATAAGATCTTAAAGCAATGTATCTCGCCATTAAAATAAACACCATTATAGAAAAAATAGATAGTGGCTTAAATTTTTCATGTCCAGAGTCTCAAATATACCTCCTACAAAGATGTATGTCCATATTTGACACATCTCTCTCTCTCTGAGACACATGCACCCACATATATATTTAAATTATTTTTAGGTTTTTGTGTTAATATGTTAATAACATATATGTTGATATAATTTTCATAAAATTATACATAAAAATCTCATAGTAACTTGAATATAATATTTTATTACTCAGTGCACATGTAATAGGTGCATATACACCTAAACCCAAACAGATGTGATCCACATAGGTGTATTATTTCAACACAATGTCATGTATTTACATTTAGGTACACAGACTACTAACAGAAACTTTTTACAGATTCGTTAAATAAGTTGTACCTTTAGAGCCAATCAAATTTCCTTCCAATTTGTTTGATACTAATACAAAAGTTGAAGGCTTTCTTACAGTTTACGTAATTTAGCATGTACTTTTGTGTAACCCAATCATGCAATCCAACAAAACAGCTATTGCATAGCAACAGAAAGAGAATGTAGAACGGTCTCTCTCTCAGACACACACGTATCTGGAAACCAGGACATTACAGAAATCTAGCAATATTTGGTAACCCTACGCAGAGAGCTTACTTTCTTCCTTCTTGCTAATAATGGCTGGCAGCGTGTAGATCTGTGAAAAAAAAAAAAAAAAAAAAGGTGCAACATGTCAATATTTGTGCTTGGGATTTTTTATTGCCAGGTTTGTTGGTAGTTGTTAAGCTGGCTGTAAAACGCCGTGTATTAGCTGGCTGCGGGGGAAAAGCCAGCCTTGCCTTTCACCTGTCTCCTGACGTTTACCCGGGCAGCACTCACCCATGTGAACAGCCCTGGGCTGCAATCTGAGCAGGTGGAGAGTGCAAGAACCTGCCGTGTTGGTTGTGTTTGCAGTTTTACACAGCTGATCCTCTGGGAGAGAAGGCCGAGGGCCAGCAGGATGTGTCATGGAAACCTATCAGGCCGGCCTTAAGGGTCTAGATTGACTAGGGATTTAATAGTGTTAAATTTACAGGCATCTAGAATGTTTTAGAAGTTAGATTTGCAGGCTCCAAATGAGTTAAATTTCAATGCAACTACTGATCTGTATTGTTTCAATCGAGTTAGAAGCTTGTAAAAACAGTCATCTATGCCATAAAACTGATCAACTATTTTTTCCCCTTGGGTATAGGTCTGTCATCACTCTCATTTGGCGACTATTTTAAGAGCGGATTAATAGTGGGAAGAAATCTCAGACAAACCCGCCTCTTAGTAGCTTTCAACACATTTTTATGCTCTCCGCAGTGCCTCTCGAGATGGTGCATATTGTTTAGCCCATGATGCTGCCCAAAAGATTTTGGGTAGGTTTGTCTCTACCCAGTGCAGAAACTACTACTTCACAATTGTTATCTGAATCTATTAAACAATATGCTATCATATTACTTAAACATTAAATATCCTGTCATGTAATAATAATATATGAATAAAGGCTTAAATTCAATAATAGTTCTGCTTTTCTACTTTGTACCTATCTTCACTGTGCCTTTGTGATAATGTCACACAAAGAACAGAACTGTACTTGCCTTTACTGTAACAGAGTAAATGAAATGCATCCTAGCCTCTTTCTTTAATATGTGTGGCACAAAGCTGTAAAATGAAAAGAAAATGAAAAAAATATCCTTACTGGTTCCTTTCCATCCATAGCTTCGAGCCAAAGTTTTCGGTTGGACTCTGAAAAAGCTTGCAGTGTGATGATTCCAGGTCTGTCAAAAACACACATGCAGTTAAGTTACTGATTTCTTTGTCTCAAATTGTTTCTGAAGTCAGAATACAAATACAGTGACATGAAGTGAACACATAAAAGACAGAGAGAAATAAAAGAAAGTTAATGGCTTCTGAAATACGATAACTTTGAGCTAGGTTTAAAAACAACTCTGTGTTTTAAAAGTTTGGTGCTGCAACAGGTAGTTTTAGATGCCTAGTCCTAATTGCTACAACCTTCTAGTAGGAGATTCAACATAACTCATTGTTTTTCAGTGGCAAAGTGCTTAAGGTGGAAAACTTAAGGGCAAGGTACATCAGCTCAATGTTTTAACAGTCAAATATCTAACACTATAATCTCCAAATATCAGTGTTCTGAAAAACAGAAAAAAACCCAAACCCACAGCCAAAATCGACTCCAGTACATTTTGAACTAACTTCCTCTCTAGTTACTGAAATAGTTGGTAATTTCTCAGAAATTAAAATTGCAGTCAAGGTGAAACACACTTTTTCATGTCACCTTTTTACATAGCTTCAGTACAAATAAGATGGTGTAACCTTTAGAACTGTTTTTACAAGAAGCCTGAGGCTGAATGTAGATGTGAACAACACCTAAGTAAATTTTCAGTTAATTACATGGATTAGAAGGGCTCATGGTGTGTATTCTCCATTAGTTGTTCACAAAGGTTTAATTCAGTGAACATGGTTCTTTCATGAAATGAGATGTGTACATCAGTCTGCACAGTTTTCTGATGTTTTAACAAAATAGTATTGCATATAATATTTCATACAAAGTTGCAAATAATAATGTAAGGAGAGAATTAGCTCTGTGGGATAAGATGTTTGGAGACAGAAGGTACTGACAAAATCTTGCAACAGAATGTTGCAGACTGGTATAGCTGCATGTTTTTACAAAGAGGTCTTTCATGATGAAGAGTCATACCCTCATGTACTGAGGAAACTTATCTTTTACTCACGTCAATTACTTTTAAAGTTTTTCTGTATTTTGCAGGTGATGTCCAACCTTATAGTCTGAGTAAACAATATTAAGTCTTGAATTTTAAATTGTTTCAAATGTAATAATTATCCCAGTCTTTAGGAATCCTCAGTATTCCACCACTGTGTTCATATTTATATGAACTTGCTCACATTCTTTGCCATTACTGAAATCAGTAATGGACACTGCATCTTGTCTTTCTTTGGGGAAGCCCAAGTTCTACCAACGTGCCATTCAGAAGAGATTCATATTGCCCTTGTAGATGAAGTCCCACCAAATATTTCTAGGTAGGTATTTTGTTGTCTGTTTATATCCTCTGATGACTTGTACAAAAATTCACTACCTCCCTGCTCAATACCAAATTAATTGAAAAAGTGAACTTTCTATCAGCCTGTGAAAGTTGGACTGCTACAGTAACGACCAGGTAACCTTGTATTCTACTCCCCTTTCAATCTTCTGTCTAAGTTTCCAGAATGCCTTTAACTTACAGGCCACACAGATTTGTAATCAATCAAAATGTCCAAAAAGAATAAATAATACATTAAAAGTGCCTACAGCTGTCTCTTTGACAAGAACTTGAAGAGCTGTAGATGGAACCAATTGTTCTGTGCAGTTTTGTTGAACTGTGAATGCTCTAGTAGAGTAAGGGAGAGAGAAAGGCCAATACTCACTTGTGAATATATTACAATGGTACTGCCACAGGTGTGGCTAATAAATGCAATTCTACTTAGAAAGAAACAACTACCAATTTCAAACTCACACTTTCAATTCAAGCTTAGGAGCTTTCAAGAGACCAATTAGTCTCGGCATTTGTTCATATCAAATTTCTGTTTCTTAAACCCGAACCCAGAGTCAACTTAAAAAAACCAATGTATTATACCAGAAAGTACCAAAGTAGCCTCAAAACCAGCATGTAAATACAGCAGTTCTAAATAGAATTTAAAATGATAGTAACAGCCATAAAATATTTCTTAAGAGAAGAGCTATAAAGTCAGGCTATTTATTGTATTTTAAGGAAAAAATTAATTCAATATTTCTCTTTATTCCCCAGCTTGAAAAAAACCCCCACTTTTACAAAGTACTGTGTACATATACTTAACATATAGAAAAGCTTTTTCATCTATCTCATAAAATTATAATACCCAGGAATAAATGGGGAAAAAAAAGACAGAAGTAATTTTTTAAAAATAAAAATTATGTGCTATCATACATTTCTGAAAGAAATAGAGATTGGTACAGAATATGCTTATTAATAATTATTTATAAATGTATTTATGATCTGTTCCTAAAATAGTCAGTTGTGTTACAAGTTCTGTGAGAACTCATCATGTACCTGCATGCACATAATGTAGTTAGGATAACACATAGGTAATGTAGTCAATTTTGTTAGAGAAACAGTTTTAATATGTAAGTACTAAGTCTTGAAAGCCTTCGTCTGCATATGAGCATATTGAGAAATACGAGTTCCTGTTCCTATTATAGGAGTAATTATTACATAATGGTTACAAGTGCTTCTATTTTTAAGTCTTTTCAATCTGTTAACACAATGGAAAGAATTCAAACCTCTCAAATACTTCAATATCGAAACAGAAACGCTTGTCAATTGAATCTGTCTTTCTCCTGATGCAAGATTTTAGCTTGAATATTTCTGGTGAGCTTGTGACAAGGCCATTCTATAAAATAAAATGAAACAAAGTTACCACAGGCAGCATGCTGATATACTTTGGTTTGACATCGTACATTTAACTGTGTGAACAGATCAAAGAACATGTCTTCAGACAGGGATTAAAATTATTTAGGAACATATCTATATACAATAATTTCTCTGTATATAAAGTAAACATTCTATCATGTGTTATTTAATCTTTATATTTCAGAAAACTCTTTCAATTCAAAACTTTACTAATATCTGCATATATAATATGATTATATGTTACAAGTTAGAATGAATAACATATAAGTCTACCATCTCTCCATGTAGATTAAAAGGTTTCTAAGGAATAAAGCTGACTAATTCCTAGTTCTGGCCACCATCACCGTGAGGCCACTCATTATAGTGTTGGAGATGCTTGATGAAATCAGCTTTTCTGAAGAATGGGAGAAAGCAAATGTCACTCCTGTCTTCAAAAACAGCAAGGAAAAGGATATAGAATCATAGAATTATTTAGGTTGGAGAAGACACTTAAGACCATTGAGTCCAACCACTGATGTAGCACTGCCAAGTCCATCACGGAATCATGTTGCCAAGTGCCACATCTACATGTCTTTTGAATACCTCTTAGGAACCATGAATCAACCACTTCCCTGGGCAACCTGTTCTAATATTTGACAACCCTTTAAGTGAAGAATTTTTTACTAATATCCAATCTAAATCTCCCGTGGTGCAACTTGAGGCCATTTCCTCTCATCCTGTGGGGTACTACAGGCCAATCTACATCACCTTGATCACTGATAAGGTGGTGAAGCGAGTAATTCCAGAAAGCATTTCCAAACATATTAAGAACAGAGAGATGACTTGAATTAGTCTGTTTAATGAAGAGGAAATCATTCAGGTTCAACTTAATAGACCTCTACAATGCGATGGATGGCTCAGTGGATGATGGAAGAACAAAGAATACTGTTTATCTTTATTTTAGCTAGGCTTTCAACGCTACATCTTACTACAATGTGATGCTTCCTAATACATTCTCATAGATGAACTGGTGAAGTACAGGCTAGATAAATAGATAGTGAAGTGGATTGAAAACTGGCTGAAGTGCCAAGCTCACAGCAGAAGTCCAGCTGTAGACAGTCACTGCTGGTATGCCTGAGTGGTCAATGCTGGGGCCAGCACTTTTTAGCATGAATAGGAATAACCCCAGGCAACAGGACAAACTGGGGTTGACATGCTGGAAAGCAGCTTAGCATAGAAGGACCTGCAGTTCTTGGTGGCCAGCAAGTTGACCATGAGCCAGCAATATGTCTTTGCAGCAAAGGCGGCCAACAGCAGCCTGGGTTCCATCAGGCAGCAGGTCAAGGGAGGTGATTCTCATTCTCTGTTCAGCACTGGTGAGAGACATCTGGAGTGCTGTGTCCAGCTCTGGGCTCTGTGGAACTAGGAAGACAGTGATGCACCAGAGCAAAGCCAGCTAAGAGTGATTATGGACTTGAAGCATTTGTCATATAAGGAGAGGCTGAGAGAGCTGGGACTGTTCAGCCTGGAGAAGGGGGATCATATCAGTGGTTTATCTATAAATACCAGATGGGAAGGAGTAAAGAACACTAAGTCAGATTCCTCTCAATGGTGCCAGTGAAAGGGCAACGGGCACAAACTGAAATTCAGGTAATTCCATTTGAACTTAAGAAAAAGATTTTATTTTTTTTTATGGCAATCAAATGCTGAAACAAGTTGCCTGCAGAGGTTGCGGGGTCTCCATCACGGAGGAATCTAAAACCCAGCTGGACACAGACCTTACCAACCTGCTCTGGATTACCCGATATCGAGATTAAACTACATGATCTCCAGAGATCCCTTCCAAAACTCTATGATTCTGTGCAAGGGTGACTGATTACCCATGCATTTGGAACAACCATGTGACAGAAATTTATTTAATATGTGGTTTATGTGTGTTTTAAAATAAATATTTTTATCATCCATTTATGCTATATAAGACATGCATTGCTTCATGTATGAAAACAGTCTGACACTTTGTTCACCGCATTTTTTCTTTTAACAGTTCCTGAATGCTTAATATAAAAGATGGAATATGCAGTTTATTTATCTATTCATGTATGGGTATACTCACCACTTTTCCACCAGATTTTGTTTCAGCTATACTCATAGTAAATGTTTTTGTTCCTTTATCGTAAGTGCAGTAATGTTTTACCCATGTAAATCCAAGAGGTCCTAGATTAAAGAGAGACAGTAATAAGAATAATTATTTTAGTATTTTATCACTATTTTAACTGGAGTTGGAGAAATGAAACAACAGCATCCATATATAGCCTACAAAATCAAGAACTCCCCCTAACTTTTAAGTTTTAATATATTCTTCAGGTATAATTTTCAAATACTGCAGCTTGATAAGGTTGCCCAACAAAGTTCCAGCAGAGCAATTTTCTTTGGCAATTAGATGGGCAATGGCATTTTACTAGGGTAAATAAGCAGGAGACGGGATTTTTCTGCCTTGGAAATGCAGCTGGAGACTTTATCAACCCAAGTGAAGCACAAGGATTCATTATTACATCCTGTCTCTGAGGGAAACCTTGAAGTCTGGTGCTAGATCCAGAAAACTGGACAATATCACAAAGTCAGGGTGCATTCCCCTTTACTTTCAGAGTTCTTGTCAAAGATTAACAAATGCTTTTGGTAGTTTCGTAGGAAGGCTATTCTGTTACCTTAAGGGAATAGGTAAAATGGTGTTGGCTCAGAAATAGATTAAACCTTACGTAGTTGAACCCTGACTGAAACGGGTGATTTCATTACAGTAACGGAAAGGAAGGAAAGAAACAATACTCTCTAAAACAACAGTGGTTTAGAGACAAAGGATAAAATGCTGGCTGGCAGAGGTGGCACCTTCAGAAAGAAACATTCATTTTTTATGCCTTGGAAGGGGTCCTGCTGGGCAGGCAGCTCTAACAGTGGCACACAACTGTGTCCACAGACTGACAACTGCACACACTCACAAGAGCAAAGTACAATGTACTTAAGAATTCATTAATGTTCAATTTAGATAGCCATACATGGAATGTACTGCAATCCCCAAGTAAGTGGATGTATGCCTTAACCTGGTGAGGTCACACCACACCACCTTACTTCTTAATCCTACTGCAAAGTACATGCTCTGATGCAGAAGATGTTTTTGTTTCTGGATTACCCAGATCTTTGCTTGGGAATTGCTGTGAATCTGCAGTGAATGTAAACACAAAACCCTCTTGAACTTAAGCTCAATGATATTTAAAACTTTGTCTGCTAACCTAGCTTAGATACAGGTATTTATGACTCAAGTAAATCCTCCCAATATTTCCATAATTCTCTCTACATCCTACAAGCACAGCTAAAATCTCCCACAATTTCCTGGGAAAAAAAACAGACGTTTACTGTAGCACAGGGAACAAGACAAGATACATCTGGAGGGGTGGTGCACTGCAGAGGATAGGATAATTCAGGTTTTTGCAGTGTGACTGCTCCCCCTTGGGCCAGAACATAATGGCTATAGCTGCACAGGTTAATAAACAGTGCTGGCAGCATTCACGGTCACTAGGTAACACACAGTCAATAGGCAACGTAGCCAAAGCCTCTTGATTTTTGAGGACAGGAAATTTTGCATAGAGGGTGGGATATTCTGTGTGAGCTCATCTTAGTGGCAGAGTACAGCCCTATTTATTCTACTAGCATTGACACAGCTTCTGGGTACTTGGCAGCAGAGATCAAACACAATGGCTTTGTGAAGAGGCACCAAGAAGGAAAAGCATTTATTTCCTCCTGGACAGCATTATGTTTCAGAGCCTGGCATTCAAATGTGGTCCCTCTGTGCAGAGCCATCACAAATGTAGGCATTGCAGCCTACAATATGTACATACATACACATACATATACATACATCTAGTGGTATTTTAACTTCCGTGTAAATTCTGAATAGGAAAGGACTAGATGATACCTTGAACCCACATGGAATTTTCCAATTCATTTCAATGGGAGCTACTCTTGGGAAAAATATGATACCAATTTTTTCAAAGTACTGGACCTTTTAATTCTTTTAAAATGAGAGAGCTCTAAGTTTAAAAAAACCCAATATTTTAAGGGTTTTGTGTTTGTTTGGTTTTTCAAATAAACTGTAAACAGTTAAATAAAAATGGAAGGTCTTAAAAATAAACCTAGTAGTTTTGCTAAAGCTACAATAGCTTTGCCTTCTAAATGTAGCATTCCACAAAGACAGTAGATATATGAGAGACCTCATCAGTCACCTACGTCAGATGTCAGGCAATCTAGAAATGCAGATGTGGAAATTTATACAGTCTGTTATGCTGACTTGGAGAAAATTTTCCCATTGCCTGCATTTTTCAGGAAAGTAATACTATAATTTGAAAAGTCAACTAGGTACCTACCCTCAGAAGTTAGCTGTTCTGTTTCTACACTTTAACTTATTTTCACTTCTCAAACCAAAATCTGTGATCATTCTAAATCCATTTTTCCTCCAACAGCATTTCAATAACTCTTTTAGCACATATAAGAAGGATGAGCACTCTCAGAGCATTTTTAGATGTGTTTAAAGTCACCTGTTTTTCATTAAAAAACTGTTGCCTGACACCTACATTGTAGTCTGTTACTCACGACTGTCCATCTGAATGAAATCAATTTATGGCCTACTGCCATTTTTTTCCAAAAAACCTATTTACCACCATGGATATCTGTAATAAATATGTACAGAAGTTACTCTCAAGAACAGCAAACATTTAACCCAGTTGCCCATAATTTGACAAGAGCCTATGGGATGAGGGCTGTAGGAAAGTAAACGTGCACGACAAGGAAACATACAACTCGTAATCACTGACACAGATTACAGACCCCGTTACTCTTACTCCAAAATAAACTAATGAACAAATTTCTTTTCAGTAAGAGGATGTCAAGTTGGCCTCTCACTACTTAATGAAGCACAGCATGTGCCCAGTGGTTCACTCCTTTTCTCCCTCCCGCATTAGCAGGGCTCGGTGTAATTTCCACTTAACACAGGTTTCTTTTATCGTTATTACACAAGTGAAACGTAGTGGGTCTTCTTAAAACTTTCAGTGCTACTGAGGGTAGAAGTGGTTGAGGCTAACTATGATAAGCATTGAGGTTTCTTTTAGCTCACATATGGAATGAAGATTAATTTCACGATGTTATTTAGAAAATCATTAATAACTCCATGTAGTCTCTAAAGTTATCATCTAAAAGGGGAACAGAGAAGAAGATATCCTCAACACTGAGGTCAAATGGGGTCATGTCTGACACAGGAATTCTATATCCACATATCTTCTACTTAATTTTATACTGAGAATTCAGATGCAAAGTTGTATTTAATGATTTTTGCATGAATGTCAAACTTGCACAAGCAGGTACACACTATCTCAAAGCACTGCTATATACTTTTCTAGTGTCAGCAAAAAGAAAAATGAATAAATAAATATATAAAACTTGATATTCCATGTAATGAAAAGTATTTTACTGAAGAGTTTTGCCTAAAACAGCTCATTTGGCTTGGCTTTCTATACTCATTAGAGAGTAAAACAGTGGCAGCTGATACTTAAGCTGCTGAATAGTTTTGAATTCTTTCATTGGACTTTTCACATATTTCCTGATTCTCTTTTCAATCATAACATGATGTACTGCTAGGCTCTTCCAAATAGTTTCAGACACTTTAGACAACTTTAGCTCATCACTTTATTCTCATGCCTCATGAAGTGAATAAAACATAGGTATAGATGACAAACTGTATTTAGATGCCTTTTCTTCTTCTTACACCTTTGTCTTCAATTATGTGCAGTTCATTTACTCCTAAGGTGGCTGGGTCAGTGGAGATCCTTGGTACAAGGTGGATGTTGCTTCTGCTGAAATGTGTGAGGGTGAAATGTGGGCCCTGTTCAGGCAGAGTTCAGAAGACAGCTGAGTTTGGCAGGCAGAGCCAGAGCAGAGGGCTGGGACCTTGCCCCTTCTGCAGCAAGGTACAGGGCAGCCAGTCGGAGCAGAGCTTGCTACCAGTAAACCATTGGGGTGGCCAACAGCAGGGACCTACCCACAAGGACCCAGGGGACAGGAGTTGAGTTGCTTACAAGTATTCTCATCACCATTCCAGCTGTGAGTGCTTTTTCAAAAGCCAAACACTTATTTTTCTTTTGAACCTCTCAATCACTTGCAAAGCAACCACAGCAGAAGTCTGCAGACATTCAAACACAGAGCTGTTGTGTTGTCCTGCTAACTAAACCATTTACTAGTTCTTGCATGTGTTGCTCTGTCTTTCAAATAAAATTAAAAAGTATATCTGTTTTACTCACGTTTCTCCTGCACATAGAGATAGCCTTCCATTGTCCATTGACTTGGTGGTCTGTAATCCTGGTTGGCTGATTTCATTCTTTGCATGAGTCTCTCCACTTCCTGCCTCGTGCTTTCAAAGTTATTACGGGTCTAATATCCGGAAAAAAAAACAAACAGAAAACCTATATTATCTCATGCAAGTACAAAAACAACAATGAAGAAATAGTTACTAATAATGCCAAGGAGACTGTATCAGAGGCCAACAGTGGCATTTGCCAGACACATAAAAGGAAAGAAAAAAAGGCAGTAAGAAGCCTAGGGGTAACATAGTAATGAAGAATTTAACTTAAGCACACAAGTGTAAAGGAGACACACCTGAGAAGAGTAATTCCTCTTCCTGCAGGTCACTAACCTCAGAAAGGAGGTGGTTTCATACCTTCAGGTACGCTTACACAGGATTTTTCAGACAGACGCAGGCTTTCTCTCTGTGTACTGCAGAATACACAGACAGAAGCCAGGCTAAACTAGAAGCTGCTGACAGCATAACCCCAAACTCGAAGTAGTAAGTCCCGCTGAACCACTTGAAGTACTGTGCAGAAAACACCAATTTGGGTTACCGCCAGGCTAATGACTTTAGACAGCTGCGGTCTCTCCACACTTTGAAGAGGCAAATGTACTACGTATCCGGAGCTGCAGCAATACCACAGCTGCGGATACTCGGAATAGTCAGGATATTGGTGCTGTCATGAACATTTTTAAATAGGGCTTTGGAAACAGCATGTTTAAGTATAAGATAAATATGCTAGGTAAAAAATTGGTCACATGTGGCAGAACTATGCCAAAAGCATGGAAGTACAGTGTCTGTCATAGATAGCACGTGTGTAACCAGGCATCCTGCCAAGCAAATAATCGGGTACAAAGATGGATCATTCATATTTGCTAATATCTACATGCATGCAAATAGACTTTTTTTCCTATTGAATTCAGGGATGCCAGGGTTTCCCCCGCACTTAGAATCATAGAATCATAGAATCATTTAGGTTGGAAGAGACCCCTGGGATCATCAAGTCCAACCATCAGCCCTACTCTACAAGTTCTCCCCTACACTAGATCCCTCAACACCACATCTAATCTACTCTTAAACACAGTCAGGGAGGGTGAGTCCACCACCTCCCTGGGCAGCTGATTCCACTGACTGACCACTCTCTCTGTGAAAAATTTTTTCCTAATGTCCAGCCTAAACCTACCCTGCTGCAGCTTGCAGCCATTCCCTCTTGTCCTGTCGCTCACTGCCCGTGAGAAGAGACCAGCACCAATCTCTCTACAGTGCCCTTTCAAGCAGTTGTAGAGAGTGATGAGGTCTCCCTTCAGCCTCCTCTTCCTCAAACTAAACAACCCCAACTCCCTCAATCGATCCTCATAAGCCTTGTTCTCCAGGCCTCTCACCAGCTTTGTTGCCCTCCTCTGTACTCGCTCCAGCACCTCGATATCTCTCTTGTGTTGAGGTGCCCAGAACTGGACACAATACTCAAGGTGCGGTCTAGCACAGTGCAGTCTTCTAGCACAGTGCAGTAGAGGAGAATTATTAGAGGTGCCAGAGGTTTGAGAGGTTCCTACTAACATACCAGGTATCTAACACTTTTATTCCTACAGGTAATAGAAAAGATTTTTGTAATGCTTTTTCAAAGTCATCTTATGGACTCCAGTCAGAAACATATTCTCAGGACTTCATACACTGGTGCATACTTCCCTCTTTTTGTGGGCTACTCATGGAGTTGTAACGTAGTATAATAACATGCATGTTAAATTTTCCTCTTGAAGACAAACATGATTATTATTATTAGAGAGAGTTAAAATTCTTCTCTGAAATTTTCAGATGATATTCTTAGAGCGAGGCATTAGTTCAGAGCAAACTTAACCATGATCATCCTGAGATCTTCAAGAGGAATGTGTCATTGAAGGAAGGAATGTCCCCATTTTGAGAGCTTACCTCTCTTTTCCTATTAAGTTTTTAATTACTACTTTTAAGCAGCCAGAACTTTGAATGAAATTATAGAAAACAAAGCTAAATACTCATACAAAGTATGCCACTGGCCAGCTGAAACAGTGAAAGTGACAACAGGTCATCTTAGGATATGGTGACCTGTTAAGAGCTGTCCATCTGCCACTACTTTCCTACTCCTACGGCTGTTAGTGCTTCTGCTTTAACCTGTAGGACAATTTTAGGAACAGAAACAGCAGTTCGGATCAACTAGGTCTTAACACACAATGCAATGGAGAAGCGTATTTTTGACAGCTACACCAGGCAGGCTGAACACTGTCCTCAGTCTGTCTTTCCCTTCATAAATTATTTCACTTCCATCTGAGGTTGGGGGATGCTCCGAAGCGACAAGTCAGTAGATAACCCAACTGACAAAAGGAAGCTGTGGATCTGTATCTGGAGACAGAATTCAAACTTCCTTGTAACAGCAGTGAACACTGTACTGTACTCCAGTATATCTTCAGTTTTTCTGAAGATCTATGCTTTTCTGACGCATTAATAAAACATCATAATACGTACTTTCTTCTGTCTAACTCAACGTCTCCCACTACCTCTGTAGCCTATTTACAACTTCAAGTTGTACTTACATACTATTTAAGAAGAGACTAAATATAACTATTTCTTAATTAACATTAAAATTGAAAAGTCTGTTTCTATAGATACGTGCATAGAAGATACTAACATATTCTGACTTACAATGCTAGTTTTGGCCTGTGCTGTGGTCTCATACTCTTATCAGAACTTGCCATACTGAAGAAAATAATCCCTGGACTGAAGCACATTTTCACCCTTTCACTGAAACTGTGCTGTGCAACAACACTGACCCCTTGTGACTTTATCTGAAAGAGTCTTAGCAGCAAACCAAAAGTAGCAAATATATAATTTGAAAGGACACGGGGCTGAGATGCTCTATGGACACAGAATATTTGCATTTCAATTCCAAAAGAAAAAGGTTAATATTCTAGAAGTTTTGCCTTTCCTCAAGTAGTGTTTTAAATGGAATCCATACCTACTTATGAACACACATTAAAAGTGGAGAGGGCTACCCTAGAAAAACCTGGAAGAGTGCAGTTCTAAAACTGCAGATCTACATTAACAGTGCTAAGCCAGTGCTGTCTTCCAACTTGGAGCCAACACAGCTTCTCTAATAGCAAGATGCTACAGGGAAAACATCAGTGTTTATTTTCCAGTAATCACCGGGAATAGCAGTTGAGCACAGTAAGGTGTTTTTGTACTCCCAGCTCTGTTTCATATTTCCTAAGTTTGGTGGAAAAGGCACTATCCACAAAAGCTGATGTCAGATCTTCTAAACTGTTGTACTTTTTTGACTCTAGTGGAACTACAAACTGTTTGGCGAGTATATTTTTTTGGAAGAATGAGATGAAAAAGAAGTGGAGTCACCTCAAAAATACAGCATTTGAAGTAAATGATAGAATGATTCCTTCATTCTTTTTTAATTTGATCTGTACTTTGAAGTTACTTGTCATGAAAGGTGTAGGGCTGGCCCAACATGAAGTATGTTGAACTTCACTTTCTGCTTTAAAAGCAAATGATAGCGATTCTAATGCAAATTGGGTGTGAAGATGTTTTGTATCTACTTGTATGTCCTTGGAAGTGTAATATCTGAGTTATGCAGTGAAATAAACATAGACTTGTATACAGCAGAAATGATGAGTGGAAAAGTATGTTGATTAAACACATTTTTGTTATTTCTAAAAGCTATAGAATTTTGGGGCACAGTTACCTCGTATGGCACTTGCTACCAAATTCAAACCAATATACAGCAAAAGAAGCATCTGCTCAGTGGAGAGTAACTCTCTACATGAATAATAGATCCATTCTTCTGATGGAACTTAGTGCTTGTGAGAGCTTCTCACCGTGGAGGAAGGTCCCACCAGTTCTCCAATGCTGGCAAAGTAAATCCAGAGTACAGCCTGAGAACGGCTTCCCAGGTGTGTTTTATACACAATGGGAAATTAGAGGACGCAGGACAAGCTTTCTGTGGCAATCTGTGATCTTAAAGAAACAAACTGCATTGCTGTACACCAGTTGAAGTACTCTGGGGACATCCCCTCACTCCAGAAGATAGGCCCCACTTTCAAGAAAGCATTTACATGTTTTAAACCTATCTGGACTATTGTGTTTTCTAATAAGAACTTGGCTGCTCTCCTGCTTTTCTGGTTCTCACTCCCAAAATTTTAACATGGAAATCACAAATGAACTATTCGAAGACTAAGTTTTCCAAATTATTTGTTGCCCAGAACCTTGACTACATTAACTGTAACAAAAATAACTTTTGTCTTTTCATATATTAATTTGATTTCAGCTTACTAAAACATTACAAGTTCCATTAAAGTGCTACGAATCTACTTTAATATCCTGAAATTAAATTAGCAAACAAAATGGTGTAAATACAAATTATCCTTACGTTCTGCAAATTGAACTGCAGCTGCTGCTTGTATGGTGCAAACTCCTGAGCCAGTTCATATCCTTCATGGTAAAATGTAAATAATCCTTGAAGAAAGGCCAAGAGCTGAAAAGGCAAAATTGAGAAGCACTGTATTTTTTTTTATCATGTGCTCTTAATGCTATATAACACAAATATAACATAGCATCCATTAACTTATAAGGAATAGATATTGCCCATGATTAGCGAAAAAAATAGTTTTTTGCAACTGCTACACACTTTTTCTATTCAGGTGAATATTAGAAAGCACTAACTACAGATAGTTGATTTTCTATTAGTTTTCAGCAGCAAAATATGGCAAAACATCAGCTAAACACATTCTATGTGTTAGCTACCGCAACACTATAAGGTTTCATTACTTGCAATAACAAAGCTTTGCTGAGCAAGCAATCCATGGTCAGACCTTAAGAAAGAGAGGTGTTAAACAGGCTTGTGCATCATGAAGTTGTCATTTCCACAATAATTTAATTCACCCCTAGTCATTTTGCCCAGTACTTCAGCTGGAGTCTTTGATGATGTGCATCTTCCAAGTTCATACTTTCAGAGTTCAAGGGGTTTTTTTCTTCAAAATATTTTTTCACTCTCTTCATAGTAATTGCTTGGGCTATGACCTATTTTCCACAAATGAGACTCTTGAAAGTACGTTTTGGACAGTTTAATGCAATACAAGAAATCCAGACTACTTCTTCCTGCTCTGAAAAAAAAATACGCTATCTGGTATGTCTGTGACTGACTCCAACAGAACAGTTGAGGTCTGTATGTATCCAGTTGAAAATTCTTTTTAAAGTTTGCTTTAAAATAACATTTAAGTAGATTTTCCAAATGCTAATTTTAGCTGTTGAATTAATGCATTCCCATCGCCTCTTAGTTTTAAAAGCCTTCTAATTTATTCTGTTCTAAATTTAAAAAAAATGTTTTGACATTGCTGTAAGTCTTCTTACCTGCTATTAAATAACAAGGATTTAATTTTTTATTACGGACTATTTTCTCTGTATACTTAATTTAACTTACACACAACCAAGTAAAATAAACACCACAAAAAAGAGTTATTAACTTGGACATACAGTAACAAAAGCTTTAACAACAGGACAGATTTATCCTAGTATATTACAGCTATTGAAAAACTAATCATCTAGACTAAGTAACTGGCTGTCCAGGCTGCCTTCTAACTCAGTAAAAAACACAGGTATTCCAGAACATAATTCTCTTTCCTTTTTCATACTACTCTCTCAGGATGGGATGAATGATCTGATGGAAACATTTATCTCTCTCCACTGACTATTGAAGTAGCCTATATTCTGGCAACAGAAATGCCATCATTCATATTTAAGTCACTTTTCTTTGTGTTACCAGTACCATCGATTACTTTAAATGAAACTGCCTAAAAATGTAGGTTTTACTGTGTTTATATTTTCTTTAATTTACACTCAACCCTACTTGAAGAAATGTAGTTAAATTGTTCTGTCTCCTGCTTTCCTATTGCTTGCTAAGAGACTGCTGTACTAAAGTAACACATATATTTCAGGGGAATAGCTAAAATAGTATTCTGCAATTTCAGAGCCCCATCCATTCCAGCATCACAAGCCATTCTACACCCTTTAGCCTGCAAACTTCCACAGCTGGACAGATGAAAGATCAAGGACACAGGTCTCTGGGCAGAGGAGCCAACAGCTCGCTGCTACCAGGATCACTCGCTGCTACCAGACTGAAGTCTTGATCTCCCCTTCCCTTTCTTCTTCCCTTTCCTCATTCATCTTTGTCAGGATTCCCATACATCCTTGTGCCAGCTCTGGCAACAGCCCTTCAGTGAGCATCTCGACCTTGAGAAGTGTGCTGGTTTGCTGCATTAGTAAGTTAAAGCAGTTCGAGGTTAACAGACCATCAGTGCTGGTACAAAGAGAAGCATGAAGTCAAGTCAGGGCTGGGGAAAGGATGCTGCCCTTAGTTTTGACTAGTATTGCAGGATCAGATGAAACCCTGGCCTCAGGCAGAGGTGGTGAAAGCCCATCACTGCCCACTATGCTGGTCATGGAGCCTGAAGAATTGGGAAGATCCTTGGGCATAAAAGCCACTTTTTGTGGGGTATTTACAACGAACGTGAATTCCTGAACTGCATCCCACCACCAACCAAACAATGAAGGCAAACACAGCCAAGTGGAGGGCTCCACAGCTTGTGCAAATCATCTTTGCTTTACATGATATCTGGTCCAGCTGCAAACATTATCTAAGCTAAAGACCTGGCCCTGAAAATCTCATACTGTTTATTCAAGTGGTCCTGAGGAAGGTCAAAATATAACTAATTATCTTGAAAAGCTCTAATTATGTGAACGGATAGAAAGAGTTCTATAATTTTAATAATGTTTATAATGTAATTCTAGAAAGAGGGAAAGGGAAAGGGAAAGGGAAAAGGAAAGGGAAAGGGAAAGGAAATGGAAATTTTCCTTTTTTATGAATACAGAATAAAATAAGTACAGAAATTGTAACTAAGACTCTGCTCAAGGTNTAATGATTATAATTTAAATCTAGTTAAAGAGAAAGGGAAAGGGAAAGGGAAAGGGAAAGGGAAAGGGAAAAGGAAAGGGAAAGGGAAAGGAAATGGAAATTTTCCTTTTTTATGAATACAGAATAAAATAAGTACAGAAATTGTAACTAAGACTCTGCTCAAGGTCCAGCTGGGCAAAGCCCATGTCCCCAGTCTAGATCCAGTAACTCATTAGCACCCCAACTACAGCTCTTTAAGACAGAGCAGCATAAAATATAGCAGTGCTTACTCTGACTTGGTTAAACCAAAAGGATGCGGATTAACTTAACCTGTAAGCAGGAGCCTGCTGCTAAACCCACCCCTTTCACTGCAGGAGTACTATGAGAGCTCAGCAAAACTGCAGCCTGACCACAAGGCTAGAGCACACCAAAATTGCAATAAGGAAATTAGTGGGAGAAAGTTTCAGTACGTCAGCTTATGCCTGAATTTTAAACATCGGTTTAAAGGGTATTTCAGGAGAATGTACTATAAACTGTTTAAGTTTCAGCTTCAATACTTGAAGAATACCATTTTCCATCACACTAAATGCTTTTACATAGTACATGGAGAAATACTGAGGAAAAAAAACATTTAACACAAGATGGCAGCAAAGCTGAATTTATCAGAAAGTATAAAAACAGGAGCAAAAAATCCCCGAGAAAAATCTGAACGCATTTTTATCAAAGTGCTCCTCAGGTATTCTGGCAGTTGTGCATTGCAGAGGATCTGGCCTTGAGGTTCTCTTGATCAAATACTCTCTGAGCACTTAGAAAAACAGCAATAAAAGAAAAGTAAAAATATGTTTATCTTATGCAAGTCTTCAACCAGCTTATTCAGGTTCTGCGTGGAAATAACTGACAGTGAGGATGGCATTTGGTTCTGTGCACATATCACCAGTGGGGGAAGAACAGGGATCAGAAAATGCCCCATATCCAATGGGCCTGTGCTGTTGAGGCATCTTCATAACCATTTCAATCAGCACAAGTACAGCCATAGCATTGCAGAGAGGACTAAAAAGCCAAGGACTTACAGTCCCAGTGGGGTTTTTTTGTTGCTGGTGCTACAAGTGGCACTGCTGCTAAAGGCAGGCTCACAATTTTAAAGATATTTGTACTTATAAATAATAAAAAAACCCCAAAAAACCCAAACAGACCAAACCCAGATTTTCAGAATGCATTTTGAGGTGGTTTTCACATATAAAGAGGTGATTTGTTCCACCAAACTTCATGTACAATCCCTGATGTGTTCATATCAACAATTTTTTATTCCAACAAGTGCCTTATAGTCACCTCAATCTGCGTACCTAATCAGTCACATCAATAAAAACCGAGGTCTGAACTCAGTAACACAATGCTACTCACTACCCCAGAGCCGCAAGGATTTCAACACAGAACCTGAAACAAAATCCAACTATTTCTCGAGACTTTATTTATTTTTATGTAAAGCTGGTGACCTCAAGACTGCCTGGTCACTTCATTCTCACAGGAAGAAGACTGTACTTTGGTTTCGGATAGGGGAGGAATTTAACCTTTGGCCTGCAGCACATCAGCCAGAAGTCCCTGTCTCCCTGGTTTCATTTTATTTATAAGGAGATAGCACTTATTCATCAGATTAAAGTCAAAGCAGTCAATAACGTAGAAAATACAATGGAGAAATTGAGCTTAACATCCACAGTGAAGGCTCATGGAACTGCATGCAATTACAGGCAGGGTTTGTTGGTTGGTTGGTTGGCTTTTTTTCCCTTCCCTCTTTAAATAAACACTTCTGGGCTTTTGTGACATTTAACGGACCACCCCTCATATTTCAGATAGTTTACTGCTTATGAACCCTGTGCCCTGATTTCTACATGCCAAGAGACAAAGTGGAGCTCTAGGAAGGCGCTTATATTTCTATGAACAAGTGCAACATTCTCAGAAAGCTGTGTTGCTTTGGACTAGCTTTTCTGGGTCCACAAGGACAAATCTAGGACAAGAGATTATTGTCACTTACTTCGCTTTCTTGTTTAAGTTCCTGTAAAGTTGATTTTAATTTGTCCTTGAGAAAAAGTTTAATTTCATTCTCTGCATTAAAAGCTCTGGGTTTGGTTCTTTTGCTTGGAAAAAATCAAGACCGAGGAGGATCACATGTAGGCAGCCTTTAGTTACTCACACTAGTACACATTAGCGACTCCTTGAAACAAGATTGTCATGGTTTGGGCCGAACTGGCCACTGAGATGCAGAGATATCCAGGACCTGATAAGCAGTGCAAAAGTGTACTCTAAATGTTATAATCCTCTACTCAGAGTATGAGCCATCAGCACTTTGCACCTAAAAATCTCTCCCCACTCTCTTCTAGGAAGGAACACACTCCACTCTTTTAACAACTTCTACTGTCCTACTGTTCTGGGTGTAACCCACCTGGCAATTTCTGCTAGGCTACTTCTCTCTGCTTCCCAGACCATCAGACCATCCTTACCTTTCGGCATAGACAAACTGAAGATCTTACAAGGAGATCCAGCAGACCATTTGCTTTTCAAGTTCTATTCCCATGTCATGTACTTAACCTTCTTCCACATGGGCATCACAATTTACTGCTTCCCTGCACTAAGAGCCTTTCTTTTCTTTTGTTAAAATCTCCTTCGAAGAGTCTATTAGGAACACAATTATATGGAGACGTGACACTGAGCTGATCAGAGACATAAGCAGCACATACACTAGAATGCCCCACAACAGCAGAGCTCCTGAGGAGGGATGTCCATATAGACACACCACCAGGCATCTTCTAGTATCTGAACATTGTAAAGCACACAAAGGAAAGTCATTAATATGACAATTCTTTTGACACGTGATTTTGAAGTGTTAGACTTTGTTCTTATGAACTTAGCATCTAGAAGCACGTGCTCATACTTCCAACAGCATTTACATAAACTAAGCTTTATTAGAAAGACTTTTTTTCTCCCTTTGCCTCATCTATTTGCTGATGTGTATTATAATTTACTTGGCATACTTTGCCATACGGCTTTTAGTAAATTATTTTATTCCAGCAACAGACTAGAAACAAAAAATTAAGAATTTTGAAGGTTCCAAATTTTGTAACTGATGTTACAATTCAAGCTCCATTTATATTCAGATTGATTATAAAAAATTCACATTTGAAGCCAGAAGACACTGCCTGCAAGGGCTAAGGGGCTATCATTACACAGGCACCAGAATATATCCCATACCTTCCTCTGGAATATCAAGTAATGACCTGTGTAGAACAAACAGCATACTGGGCTAAAATGCCCACTAGTCTAACACAGGATGGCAACTCATCCACCCAAGGGCAAATTTTACCTACTGGATGTGTGCACCAGGTGACAAAAATACCCTGGTCCACCAGACTAAGTCTACCAGTAACCTCAACCTGGTTGCTCAGCAGCAGC
>VZTM01016567.1:0-14033 GCA_013400555.1 Jacana jacana
CAGAAGTAGCATAGAACTGAAATGGAAGGAGCCTAGTGCAGGTGTGGCATCTTACAGGTTAGGAAACTGCAAATATATGGTCTAATATATATTCACCTAGGGTTCTTTTAATTCAGTGTTTATCTAGTATAAAATGTGAACATATTGAGGAGCAGCAATCAGAAGCTATGTTTTCTATCCTCCTAGCAAAATATCTTAATCATAGGACAACAGAAACAGGTTATTCTACCTCTGTTTTCCTTAGGAATGGAAATTTACCCTGAGGCAGACAAAGCATATGCTGCCAGCTTTGTAGGATTTAGATTCATCACAGAGACAGAGGATGTGTGAATGAGGGAAGAAACCACTCAACAGTGCACGTGGGAAATTACACATCATTGCCATTTACAGGAGATAAAGACTTTGTTGTCTTCATAAAATTAGCTTCCTATGTGACAGACTGTAACTACCATTAGGAATTACCCATATATAAGAGGTCAAAATCCATTTATCTTATCTTATTTATCTTATGGTGAGAGTAGTGGCTGCACCTTTGACAAAGAATTCCCCATCTCAAGAATTTAGAGTTGAGTAGAATGAAAAATACAAGAATAAAGAGGGAAGATTGTATTGAGCTTCAGACAAATTAGAAGACGTCTTCTTTAATTTCAAAGCAAAAATTTCAGGGAGGAGAGAGAGATATTGTAGTGCTTATTTCTCTTTATGAATCCATGGTAACTTACAATATAATCCTTTTTTAACAGCTGTTTGTGTGATACTGGTTTATTAAAATACATATGAATAACTGCTTTCCAGATGCTTTAGGAAATTCTATAAAATCTATCTTACTATTCTTTTTGCTCATGGAAATATCTTTTTATTTTTGTTGTCTCTTAATATATATACTTACTGTTTATTCATCAATTTTTAGATTTCTGCAGCAATTTTTTAATATTTTGTACAAATAAAAATAGGATCTTCCTAGATACCACAGCCTGATTTATAAAGCTTAGATGCTGTATGTCTTAAGCAGCACAAAATCTTGTCTATCAGAACGTTTTCCTAAACAGAGAGCTGCTTTAATTTCAAAAGCAGTCAGTTACCTTTCACGTTGACCGCATTAGTGAACAAATAAACATGGTGGTTTTTTTTCAGTTTTAAAATGTGATAAGCCTATATTTACCTGAATGTTATCCAAATTTCTTTTGCTTTAGCTTTTGAAATATTGTTAATATTGGTCAGTGATTAAATACACATTCTATGCTCAGTCAGTTTGGATCATTTCCCTGGGTATCTAAATTTTTAAGTGTCTGTATCTCCCATTAGTCCCTCATTCCCACTTTTAAATGACTAATGTTTGAGTAGATATTAGTTACATCATATCTTAGTGGTTTGTGCTTTTAAATGAATGTTATTTGAGTATCTACCCCTAGGGCTCTCACCAGCAATCTAAGGACTCATCTGCAGGAAAAAAAGTTAATGCCTCCATCCTGTAGTGAGAAGCAGGTTGAAAAAGGTAGGAGGTTTGTAAAACTGAAACCCCTCTTAATAGTTCCAGCCAGGGAAGGAGTTGATAATTAAATACACATTCTTTTGATTTTAGAAATGGTTTGTTACTTGGCTGCTCAACAAAACTGTTTACAAACTGATTGTAGTTTGCAAAGTTCAGTGTGATTCAGTTTCTGTACAGATTCTGAGACCTTCTTGCTGAGAAACTAGTGGAGTGTTGAATAAAACTTTTTAGACAATACAAAGGCAGGGAACATTATTACTTTGGAAATGAATATGCACAAGCTAGGAGAAAGCGAATGAAAAAATATTTTGCACAGGTACAATGCCTGGCTGGTAAGTAGTCATCCTCAGATGATGGTCATTGGACCTCCATTAGTATAGGCAGATGCTGTTAGCATGAGAACCAGAGATACCATATAGACGCTGTTTGTTTTTCTGAAGCATTCCATGTCACCATAGTAAGGACATATTTTCAAATTACTTTTATTGTCACTGTATCCATGGCCTTTCCAGACCCAAGAATAAATGATATTACTCCAAAGTATGTATAAACTTACATTTTTATGGGCAAGGATATCTCATTATGAGAAAAGAGCAGCTGAAGCACAGTGCAGTTTCCCAAATTTATTTGCTTCATTTAAGACTAAAGCTGGCCCAGAACCACTCTAGAAATTGCCTGTCATTTGAGGCAGAGTCCTACTCTGGCTGTGTGCTTTGTGTGTGGATGCTTTCATTGCATGGTAGAACTAATGTGGGTTGTAGTTCCTTAGATTCCTGTGGATGCTGAGAATGAGGTTAGCAGGTACATGCTACTCGGTGTAAAATTTGAGCCCTTTGCTCAACATATTTATCGGCTCAGGCACACAGTCATGCTAAAATACCTATACATATTCATTTCTGGAAGAAGTTTGGGGCATCTCAGTTCTGTGTTCCTTTCAATGTTGCACTTTCAGTGAACTCTCCAGTTCATTACAGCTGTATCATAAGTCCAGAAGAGCAGAAAACAAGAATCCAGAAATCTCCCTCCCTCCCCTCCCCGCCCCCCCCATACTTGGCGGTTGACTTGGGAAAGGTGAATGTAATAATTTCAAGTTTAACTTGCAAAATAATAATTATCTATTCTTCATACCTCTCCTATTTTGCTTCTGTTTAGCTAGACTGGTTAATTTATATTTCTACACTCTTTTTATTCACAATACTAAAATGAATATTGTATGAAAAAAACTAAAAAGGTTTTCTTTATGGTAAGTTTGATTTTTGTTTGCTGGGTTATTTATGGCTTGACCTTAACCTCACTCAAAATAATGAGACAATTTCAAATAATGGAGTGACACGTTCTGGAATTCATCTCTGAACACGTTGAAGAACAGGAGGTTATTGGAAGTGGTAAACACAAATTTAATGAGGGTAAACCATGCTTGACTAATCTGATAGCCTTCTATGATGTTATAACTGGATGGCTGGTTGAGGGGAGACAAGCAGATATCATCTGCCTTGACTTCAGCAAGACTTTTGACACTTTGTATCCCATAACATCCTCATTAGAAAATTAAGGAAGTGTGGGCTAGATGAAGAGGCAGTGAGGAGGATTGAGAGCTGCTTGTGTGACAGAACTCAGAGGGTTGTTATTTATAAAGCAGGGTCAAGTTGGAGGCCTGTAACCAGCGATGTTCCCCAGGGGTCAATACTCAGCACAGTCCTGTTCAACATATTCATTAATGACCTGGAAGAGGGGACAGAGTGTATCCTCAGCAAGTTTGCTGATGATACCAAGCTGAGAGGGCTGGCTGACACTCCAGATGGCTGTGCCACCATCCATTGTGACCTGGACAGGCTGGAGAGCTGGGCACAGAAGAACCTAATGAGGTTTAACAAAGGCAAATGTAGGGTCCTTCACCTGGGGAGGAAGAACTCCAGGCATCAATATAGGTTAGGGGTGGATCTCCTGCAAAACACTTCTGAAGAGAAGAACCTGGTAGCCCTGGTGAACAGAAAACTTTCCATGAGCCAGCAATATGCACTTGTTGCCAAGAGGACCAATGGAATTCTGGGCTGCATAGTGAAGAGTGTGGCCAGTAGGTACAGGGAGGTCATTCTCCCCCTCTACTCTGCACTGGTGAGGCCCCAGCTGGAATACTGCACCCAGTTCTGGGATCCCCAGTTCAAGAGAGAAAGGGAACTACTGGAGAGAGTCCAGCATAGGGCAACAAAGATGATTAAAGGATCGGAGCACTTCTCTTAAAAGGAAAAGCTCAAAGAGCTGGGGATCTTTAGCCTGGAGGAGACAAGGCTGAGGGGAGACTTAATCTATTTTTACAAGTACCTAAAGGGTGGGTTGAAGGAGGGCGGAGCCAAACTCTTTTCAGTGGTTCTCAGTGTCAGGATGAGGGGCAACAGGTACAAGCTGGAACGTGAAGGTTTCATTCAAATATGAGGAAAAATTCTTTCTGGTGAGGGTGATGGAGCACTGGAAGAGACTGCCCAGGGAGGTCATGGATTTCCCTTCCCTAGAGGTTTTCAAGACCCACCTGTTTGCAGCCCTGAGTGATCCTGCTTTAGCAGGGGAGTTGGACTAGATGATCTCTAGAGGACCCTTCCAGCTCTGAAGTTCTGTGATTCATAGGTTGCACTATATTAGGTTTAAGTTAAAAATTTCAGGCTGAATCTTTTCCAAAAGTGATGATGAAAGGAATACTCGTATCACATTTTGGCTTACTTGTCATTTGTTTTTTTCTTTTTTCTTTCTCTCACTGCCAGGAGGCATTTTTGAATGTGTAGAATCTGGCCCAATGGGAGCAGAAGAATTAGCCTTCAGATTCGCTGTGAACACAATCAACAGAAACAGAACTCTTCTGCCAAACACTACGTTAACATATGACACCCAAAAGATAAATCTCTACGACAGTTTTGAAGCATCCAAAAAAGGTAACCTTTTGAATTTATATATTTTTTTAATGAGAAACTAAGACTCACTTGGTTTACCTACCTGAAAAAATGTCTATCCAATGGTCACATGCAATGAGACCGTACCAGGTTGTGCCTGACTTAAAGAACTACTTTAACAGTCTTGAAGGCTGTACTGGTAACTACAGGAAAAATAAAATGTCACTTTTGCTTCACCTGTCCCTGACTAAAAGCTTCTTCTTGACATCTTTAAAATCTGAAATAAAATTTTCTGAGCTTTGACTGTGGTGTTTTTGAGACCAGATCTTTTGGAATGAGAAAATGGGATCTCCAGACTTTCATCTTGGAAAATGTCAAGTGCTCCCAAATTCCAGTTTTACGATTACAATTTTAGCATGCAATCACTTGAAGTGCATCTCCACAAATCGCTGTAACCTATTAATATATTATATGGTTAGTCAGGTGTGGGCTTCAAAGAGGAATGAGTAGTTGTAGCTTTGTGCGTCTTACGTGAATGAAGCATAAAAATAAGCCTAAATATTAAGTCTGCATAAGAATATTGTTATTGGGTGAATGTCTAGGCCTGAGGTCAGCATTTTTTCTACTAACTATAAATTATTTGTTTAAAGAAAAATTAAGCTAAAAATAATTTTGAACAATTTTCCTAAATTTTCAAATCAGATTGCTTTACTTTCAAGTCTATGACAATAGATGTAAATTGTCCTGCATAATTGGAGTACCCTAGAAAATACAAACCCCAACAAGTTAATTATCTATTTACAAAATAGAAAGCCTGGTGTCAGAACTCAGCAAGACTAAATTTTGCACTGTTACATGTTCTTTAAAAACTTTTTTTTTTATAAATTGAAGAGGCAATTTCATATGAACATTGCCCTTGGAAAATAAGAAAGGTGAAAGAAATGGAGGTCAGCCTGTGTTTTCTATGATGGGTTTAATCACTTCTGCCAAGTGATCTGGTCCCAATGTGCCACTCCCAACCATCGAAGACCTTTACACAACAAGGGGTTTTTGATGGTAGAGTGAGCTAAGATGAATAAAAATGTGTGAAGGCACATTAGAAATGCTACATAGGAAAAAGCTGCTCTGTCAGAATCGATGTACATGAAGTATATCTTAAAAGCGGAATATAATACTGATTAAAAAATTCAGTTTGGAAATTTCAAAACTTTTTTTCTCCTTTGTTGTAATGTGCAGAGTTAATCCTCCTAACTTGTGTCCTGGTTTGAGGTAAAATGAGCCAATTTTCTGATTTGTAATTTTACTTTTTAGCTGAGCCTCTTCTAACTAGCTAAACTCTGAAACCACTACTCTTGTTTTATCTGTTTATTTGCTGAATAAAATATTCTAATATAAGCTGTTGCTAGGCACAGAAATAGACAGTATCCATATTTGTACAGAAATACACACAGTTTGGTCATTGTAAGATGATTTGATTTATGAGAAAAATTATGGGCCAAACAGTACTGCCTAAGAAGATGCTTTCTTTGAATAGTGTGTGTTGAGAGCAGGCCCTTTAAGAGGGGGTTGCTGGGAGGGCACATATGCAAATAAGTGGAAGTAAGCGAAACGAAGTATAGTGAAGGCGAAACAAAGTGTGGGAAACAGCAAATGACACAAATGTTGTAGCCAATCATGGGGCAACTTTAAGCCTGTGGAAAGAGTGTGGAAAGCTCGTGGACAATACCCCTCTCCCTATCCGAAATGTAGTGCTTAGCGAATGAGGACCTGTAACTGTAGAACGAGGGGGGTGTGCTTCCTGGGGGGTGCTTCCCGACTATGTGTGCTTCCCGACTGTGAGTGCTTCCTGGGGGCGCTTCCGGATTCGGGGGCTGGCTGGAATGGCGGATTGATGGCTTCCTGATTGATTGCGTCGGGCTCGACTGCTCCTGGCCGCGGCAAGTGTGTGCAAGGAGGCAAACAACACTTTTAATTAAGTATTTTTGAGTCATTATTCTGTTTTTTCCAATGGTGCATCAAGGCAAATTCCAACAGACTACTCTTTCCTTTCCATCTCAGTCAACACTGAATGAATAGGATAATCCTTAATTCTGGCCCCTTCCTTCTCCTTTCCTTTTCAGCTTCCAAATTCAACTGCTTCCTGACTCCAGTTTGCTCTGTCCTGTTAAAATTAATGGGACACTGTCTCTCGTCTCATGAGGGAGGATGTGGAGTGCAGAAAAAATTGTTCTGCAATCTTTAACTCTTTAAGCCTTCCTGAGACAACACAACTACTTTTGGCCCTTACTTGGGGTTTGCTTGAGGGTGCAAGCTAGCCCAAATATTATGTTGCTGATTCTTGGTAGACTACAATAGCTGAAGTTAGAATGGCAACACGCCATTGATTAGATATATTGAATAGATTTTATATATTAATTGTTCCCACTTGCATCTTGGATGAGAATGCGACTCTTTATTTGTAACTGGTCAGACTGTATCAAAATCTGTGTAATCTTCTGGTTCTAATAGCTTTTTGCTTTACCAGTTCACAATACAGCCAACTACATTTGTGCTGACAGGTGCTTTAGTTCAGCATCAAAGGATAAAGGTTAACATAAAATGGTTCATTTTATTATGATGGCTGCAAAGCAGAGTTTTAACAATGAGATTTAAGCACTTGACTCATTTTTGTGGTTCATGATTATGTCCATTAGTGAACTGCCAGGCTCTGCATAACAACTAGCCTGTTTAGACCTCTTAGTAACACATACTTTTGAAGTTGGATATAGATGAAATATTAATGGGTTTTTAAAGGTGCTGTATGAAAGAGCAACCTGAAGGCAAGATGATATTTCCAGGATTGTGTTTCAGTGAAGAATAATGTAAATGAAAACAAAATATCCCTGAATGCACTAGAAAAATTGGTATGCATCTGATAGAGCCAGTGCTGTATCAAATCACGTGTGAAAGCATTGCATTATTCAAATCTCAGAAACAGGAAAAAAAAAAAGCCCATTGAAAAGCCATCTGGTAGCTATTGCTGTTGTTAGTGATCCCATTTACTGACATTTGCATAAAGCTTGTTGATTACTCTTAGGAAGGGCAATATTAGCATAAATGTTTTTTTATCAAGCTAGTCATTTAAGCCCTGATCTGACACTTGGAAATGCAATGGAGATCCTGTGTGTGTATGAGAAGTTCATTTAAATCACCAGTGCTCCGCAGTAATAAAAAGGTGTGCCAGCATAGTTTCTGGAATGCACTTGAAAAACTTAGCAATATTTTCATCATATTGAGAAGGATGTGTATAATAAAACAACTAATTTTGACTTGCTGAGAAAAGTAATACAGCAAGATGTGTTTCTACTGCTTGTTTCCTCAGCTGTCAGGAGCACTGATGGTGGAGTAACAATATTAATCAAACCTCATACAAATACTTGCTTCTATATTGGATTATGGAGATACCTTTCATTATTTTCCTCTACCAAAGAGAAGACAGATTCTGTCACTTTTCAGAACTGCAATCTCATAAAGGTTATGTCTATGATAGTGATCAAAGCTGGAGCTGAAATACTGGACTGCAGTATTGACCAGCTTTCCTGCATTCTTTTTGTCATGTCTCAACTAATATTCTACAAGGTAATACTGGAATGTACTGTGGGAGATAATACAGACCAGAGACTGCTAATGCACTATATGTGAAGGGCTACTCTATATTGGAAAGAGAGAAGCTGAACCACTTAAATGCAGCACTATCATGTCAGTGACTCTCAGGGCCAGTTTTATTTACTAATATCTACTAGAACTGAGGATTTCCAGTGTTTAAAAAGGGAGACTGAATTTTTTTTCATTAGCATATTTAATTTTCTTTTAGGGAAAATGTTGACCTTTACATTTTGCTTGTCAACATGCCTACTTTTGATGAAATGAATCATTTGGCTTATACTTAACTAGAATCTACTTAACACATACATTTTCTGAATAATTAGGATCTCAGTAGAAATAGTGTTGATTGATTGAGGAAGAAGTTAACACTTAAACAGTTTAGGGCAGAATACTGTCCCATATGGCCCTTTTCCAAATGTAAGATGCAGCTGAGCATAAATCTCTTCTCTTGTCAGTGCTTTTTAAAAGATGCACAATTGCTGGCCTTTGTGACTTCCACTGACATAGAAGTGTTTATTAAATGTAGCTGAGCGCTATTTCGTGTTACGTGTTGCTATTCATCAATTCATAGTGAAAGTTTAGAAATATATTCTGAAGTTCAAATATGTGCAAGTGAAAGCGTTACATAGGAAAGGAGTTCTGTCAGTAATAAAGTTATATTTAATGGAGTGCCTTTTGTTTAATATGAATTGCACAATACCTTCTGGCACACTTCCTTCTTTCCTCTCGTCATTGACAGACTTCTGTCTCCTATTCAGCCTGTGATCAGCTGTCCCTTGGGGTGGCTGCCATCTTCGGACCATCCCATAGCTCCTCAGCTAATGCTGTGCAATCCATCTGCAACGCCTTGGGTGTGCCACATATCCAGACCCGCTGGAAACATCAGGTGTCAGACAACAAGGACTCCTTCTATGTCAGCCTCTATCCAGATTTCTCTTCACTGAGCCGTGCCATCCTTGACCTTGTGCAGTTCTTCAAGTGGAAAACAGTTACTGTTGTTTATGATGACAGCACCGGTAAGGCTAAAACATTAGACTGTGAAGATATATTCACATGTTCAAAGAGAGGGAGGAGGGGTGTCACTGTTCATATTTGTTAATTTAAGAATTCTTAAGTAAATTACAAAGAATTCTATTGGCAAGGTAGTGTGTAAAAATAACGTGGATTTATTAGCATAAGTATTCTCACAACTATGCTTCAGTTGCTGAATTCTGTGCGTGTGAGCTCACAGCTGTCAATGAATCAGTCATGCTCTGTCTGTGTTTTCTGCAGTGTCTGAACAGTTGCTAACAGTGATGTCTTTTTATTTTATTTAAAACTTAACTTCAAAGATGTACTACTATGCACTGTGAAATAGAAGACCTAAATTCTAGCGCTGCTTCTAGTATTGGTTAAAAAACATGCCATGTTTCTTTGGAATTTCAGTATACACTTTTTCAGAGAGAATTGCAGAAGGAGCCCTGGTTTTAGCTGCTAGGAACAGAAATCAAAAGAAGTTTGGAGGCCTGTTTTGCAGATGAGTTACATGAGTTAAATATGAACTCCTGACTTTCCAGCAGAAATATACCAGTATGCTTCCATCCCCGCTTCCATCCCCTTACCTCACTCTAAAATTTGTTTTGTCTTGACAGGGATATCTTTGAAAAATCCTTAAAAAAATTTAAGTTTGATTTGAATTCTGTCTAATGCTGGTCAGAACTAAGGTCCTGGTAAGAGGAAAATCTGACTGTAATGGAAGATATAAGGAAGGCACTTAGCTAAACAAGAGATATTTAATCTTCTTGGTAATGTTGCTAATCTCTTTCATGCTGGTTGAACTGTCATTGGCAAGAAAAGAGCATGGTGAGCTTGTGGTTCAGTGAACTGGAAGATTGTTGATGTCCTTGTTACATAATGCTATTATTTATCTCAATCTGAAATGGAAAAAAAAAAAGAAGATGAAGAAGCAAGAAGTGTTACGTGTGAGGCTACCTGTGGTGAAGACTCTAACTCTGCCAGATAAAGAGCAGTTACAGCAGGGCGGACTGCCTGCTTATTATTTAAGTTCAAATAAGATGTATGTACAGCTATCAAAAGGTGAGAAAGGAACAGTCAGAGATGGCAGTGCATAAAATTATTTATAACTGATTTTTTTCTTTAAAAAAGAGTGGGAGGCAGCGAAGTTTAGAGACTGCCTCCGTAAAAGTGTGTTGGCTGTTGTCATCGAAAACCTCAGGTAATCAAACTTCTGATTTAAAGTTTAGCTTTACAGCCTCAAGACAAGAAATAGGTAGTCTGATTTTTTTAATGTCTTCTGATGTTTGCTGTATTATTCTGAAATTGGACAGGAAGTGGAGAAAGCCCTCAAGTTCAAATCAAACACTGATTGAACTAGTAATTTGAGGTTCAGTGAAACAGTTATAGACTTGGGTTTACATAAATTGGAAATACTTTATTTGATTTAAATTGATTGGAGATTAAGTAGTTTTAGAATAAACAGATTGCTTTTTAAATCAGGCCTTTCCATTTGAATAGTCATAAATTTTAACGCTTTGAAACTGTTTTGCTCAATATTTTCAAGTAATTTTCTCCCTCTCCTCCCCCCCCAAAATAACCACAAACCCAAAAGAAATATTTCATGTTTAATGGGCTCTCTAAATTCTATGTGTTCTGAAAGAGATATGTTGTCATGCTAGACCCAAGTTTTTAATGAAGTAAGTTTTGAAGTCAGGATGTAAGTAGAAATAGGAAGGAGATGGAAAAGAAATTTTTCCTGTGTATGTTGCTTGTGTATCTTGTGATCTGCTTGATCTACCTGTGACTACTATAAACATTTACGAGGGAGAATAAAAAAAGAACATAAGTTCTTTTTAAACAAATTTTAAATAATTTTGACAGTGAATAAGGAGAATCAGGAATTTATATTATATAAAATGTCTAAAGAGTTATTTCAGGAAATATTGAACTTAAATTAATATTTTTTTCTGGAGTGGCTAGACCCTTCATGTTAGGATATGGGTTGTTCCTGTTGATAAAAAATAATCCCAGCTACAACATCTTTTCTTCTTGCAATCTGTTGCTCTCTGAAGAGACGGAAAAAGGAATCAGTTTTAGAAAGGTAATCTCTTTTTTTGTGACCTTTGCTGTACGTTAATTTAAATTCTACGGTAAGACTGTCAGTTTCTCTTAGTAGCATCTGCTATGGATAATTCAAAGACTTCAAAAGCAGGACTTGCTGCTGGGATGGTCCAAAACATTGCTTGCCTTTGAAGTACATACAAGAACAACTCATAGCTATGAGAAACTGTCAATCTTAAAGAAGTAGAGTTTAAATCTTATTAGAGCTCAACTGCCAACTGGTGTTTTTTAAAGCAAGGGACAGAGAAAGGAAAGTAGTTACTTCAGCTGAGGAAGAGTTTATCTCCTGCCATGGCATAAGACAAATATTCATTCTTTAACCTAGGCCTGAAGCTGAATATAATAGTTTCAGCTAATATTTAGAAAACGTGTTGTATGAATCCTTGTGACCTTTAGGACTTAATTTCAAATCCATTTCAAATCCATATATCCAATTAAAAGGCAACAAAGACAAAACCTTTATCACTGTTTATAAAGGTTTCTTCCATTTGCTGAGTGATTCCTTAATGTAAGATAGGTATCATTCCTATTTCTCCCTCCTTTGAATCTCTTTCAATCATCCATATTTTAGTCCTTAATGAAAAGTTGTTTAGCATGATAATGCATGCCTTATTTTATGATTATTTTAGTGTTATGGACTTCCTTTATCTGAATGCATAATTCCAAAAAGTACACCTGATCAAGACAATCATATCTTGATATAACAGTTACAGTGATAATTTTTTTAATTTCTAAAATTAATATTTTGGGTGGGGACGATAAATTTACTTTATGTGTTTGTGTTATTACTTCATAAAGATGGATACATAGGGAGAAGCCACTTTAACTATAGGTGGGAAGAAAAGGTACAACAAATGGACTGGTTGGACTTGATGATCCCAGGGGTCTCTTCCAACCTAAATGATTCTATGATTCTATGATTCTATGAAATGCATAAACTATGTCCGGACTGTTTTCATGATAAATTATGAGTAGTTGCCCATGTCCCAAAATCCTGGAAGATTATAGATCCAGATTCTGAGGGAAAGTATGATACTTTTAAATTATTTTATTATTTTTTCAAAATTTATAGAATCCTAGATTTGTCTAGGTCTAGGGACTGTTAAGATCATCTAACACAACTGTCAGCCTAATGCTGATTAAATAAAACAACAAAACCAAACCATCACTAAACCATGTCACTAAGCATTATGTCAACCTGTCTTTTGAATACCTCCAGAAATGGTGCTTTAACCACTTCCCTGGGCAGCCTATTCCAATGCTTAATAACGTGCTTATTTTTAAAAAGTCCTTATCTTAATTGTTAGGGCTCAATTTTATGACTTCTGTAAGGAATTGTTAAAGTTTTACTTCTCTAATAAAGGAAACTTACCTCACCTATTTCAAAGCTTTCTAATAACAAATGTGTCCATATTCTTCATTCCTTCAGTATGGGATATGTCTTCTTGAACAAACACAAATGGAAAAAGCTCTGCAGTTATTTGACATGCAGTCAATAAAAGCTCATATTAGCTCTCATGGCATTCCCAGGAATTCACTGGAGACTGATACTTCAAGTACACACATCAGATGACTCTTGACAGCACCATTGCGTCTGATTGTTTACAATGCTCTGTACTCCTGTCTTATAGGAAGGAAAGCTATTTATGTGACTCTAATAGCAGAGGATTTTGCTGATGCTACATGATGCGCTCTACATAAATATAGATGCAGTCTTTCATAGTGTATTTGTGTGCCTTTCAATCCTTGGTGTAGCTGCCTGCACAACATCCATATGATGAGATATGCAAAATAGAATGCCACAAGTCTATCTGATCCAGATCCAATTTGATCTGAGATTGTGTGGTATGAAAATGGTATAGAGGAACTCAGTCTACGTTTAGAACTCAGTCAAAAAAAAAAAAAGAAATCCCTGGAAATCCCAGGCTCCCTTTGCAATAATGAACAACTGTGCATCTAAAAGTTTGCCCCAAAGAACAGCCATTATTGGGTTGTCTCCCTCATTGAATTATTATCCCAGTATTCTCTGTGGAGGAATAACTATACCTCTGGCTACTAATTTGAGAAAATACATAAAGTTGTTTTTCATGCACTATGGGTAGGAACTGGACCTTGCTCCCAACCATCCCCAGCTTTATGTTGCATAAAGACAGAGAAGATTTACCTATGGACTCCTCACATCAGTCTGGACATCAGAACGCTGGGTTGTTCTGTACTGATCAAACCTGCTTTGTGTTCAGGAGCCTGTAATGAGGAAAGCAGGGTAACTTGGCGCAAGAGAAAATAGAGATTGTGACATGCTGAAACCAAGACAGAGATACTTCTAAAGGGGTGTGTTCAGTGTCAGGAAGAGAGAAAGATCAGGCTTAATACAGCACAATACAAATCGATTAATGAACTAGAGAGGTTAATTCTATCTTGTTTTGGTAAGAAGAGATGCAGTTCTGTTATAGATGGGATAAGGCAATAGAAATAAATATAGACATAGAATGGGCAAAAGTTTTAAAATGATAATAAAGCTTACTGCCCTGGTAGTATTTTTATGGAGTGGGTGTTGTGACAGTAGGTAGAGAAGTCTGTTCTTTCAGGGAACAAAAAAATATGAGTCCTTTTTCTGTGAATCTCTGAATACTGCATTTGAGGATTTTTGCTTTAAGTAATCACTATGTTCTGCTTCCTTCCATGATTTAGTTTCTCCCTTTATTGAAGACATTTTTTTTTACTTTTTATTTTTTTTTAATGTAGTCCATCTGTTACACAGACAAAAAGTTGGAATGAGACTCTGGAACATTTTTCTTGCTAGACTGAAGATAAGTATTGCTTCCTATGGCTCTTCTAAATGGCAAAGTATATTCCTTTTATCTAGAATATCCCATTTAAAAAACCTAACAGGATGT
>VZTM01016569.1:0-14228 GCA_013400555.1 Jacana jacana
ATCTCAATCTACAGCACGATTGACATGCAATGTACATGCAGCAACTTGGTCTGAAAACGTCTCTGGAATCGGTACCCATTTTCAGGAAAAGTGCATATTAGTATCAAGTTAACTGCTGGTTCCTCGTGATGTCCACGGAGACAACCCCTGCCTCTACAGATTGTGCTCAATAACATAAATACTGCGTTAGATCATGATTAAACATATCCATCATAAACAAGAACTAAAATTAACAGGTACTTGTCAGCACTGAATCACATATCTTTCTTGCAACGTTTCTCTTTATTGCAGTACAGTTTTAATTAGCATTTACAAGACAGGCCTGTAAGATCTAGCAAAGCACGGGGAACACAAGACGAGTACTTAAGGCATCCACTTCTGTCTATTTAATCATTATGGTGATATAGTGAACACTATGCAGGATATTAGACACATTCATTAGGATATTATCTTTGCTCTCTAGGAGGGATTTTATTTTTTCATATTACTTAAGTATATGCTGTAAACAATTTTTAAATATGCATAAGAAGGGGAAAATGATAATGTTTAATCCGTGTTGGCATTTTATAATCTTACACTGTTTGAAAAACTCCAAACTTTTGATAAAACCTGTACTTTTCATTTATGCTCTCTGTCCTTGCTTGATCCCCCAAAATCTCCCCCAAACCAGTCAGCAAAATATTTTTCTACCTGTCCAAATAAAGAAGGGGGAGGCAGGGAGGAGAATCATTACACATCTGCATTTCATGTGGAAACTTTGAATCCCAGGAAAGGAATACATAAATACCAGCAGATTTCTGTCTCTGCAGAACAGACAATAAAAGCAGAGCTCATAACGTCTTTTTCTGGTATGAGAGGCTCCTTAATCTATTCCCAGCAGTAATTTGATTTAGCCAACCACAAATGAAACAAGAAGCAGAGAAGAAATTGCAACTCAGAACTGTTTTTCTCCAAGTGTTTCCCAAGCTTACTCTGTTTTAACGATTCCCGCCCAAATTGCACCTTACATCATAAAGTAGCACTTCATTTGCTTAGTGGGATCTTCATTAGTCTTTCCAATTACTCATTTTCCCTGACTTCTTAGGTATCATGTATGAGTAAAGAGTGCTGGGTAGAGCAGGAAAAATAAAAAAAAAATACAAGAAAAGAAACAAGAGAGGACAGTTTCTAAAAACTTATTTTCAGAAAAGGTGAAAACTTGTAGAGTGATACATATCAGCCATGTTTCAGGATCATCTCATTCATTTAGAAGCTTTTAGAAGTGTTTTCAAAAACAGAGTTTATAGAGAACATTTTTTAACATATCTTTCTGATAATTTTTTCTGCTTTGTCTTTCAAGTCATGTATATTTTTGCAGTGCACAGTAGAGCAAATCTTGAATCACATGGTAGAGTGAATCTTGCATCATGAAAGCTTTTCTGGATTTAAGTTGTCAGTGAACCAAAATAAATTTTAAATTCACACCCTGACGATGTCGAAAAAGGAACGTGACCAAATAACTCCATTGAGTATAATGAGGAAAAAACTCCATTTTTCTCTACAAGTATGGGTAATTTGTTATGCTCTGCATTAAAAGCATACCTGAGAAATTTTCACATCTAACAAGTTAACTTGAGAAGAAAAAAGGAAGGACACAAACTTCCTATAGGGAAATAGAAATGCATTTTCTTTCCTCTCTAAAACAAAAAAAAACAAAACAAAAACAAAAACAAAAACCCAACACCGGGTAGCTTTTCACTAACATTCAATTCCAGTGAAGATATAATTTTATCTCTATTACACAGCCCTTGGTGTAGAAATGGCCATTTACTTCTTTTCCCTGACTTCCAAGTGCCAGCTGATAAAATTGCGTCCCTGCTCCACTCCCAGAGAGTTTTCTCTTAATGTGAGTTACATAAAGTTACATTTCGAATGTGTTACAAGGCTATGCTGAATCAGGAAGTGAACAGCTTTATCCATAGTCACAGAAGGTGGTACATATGCTTCTGATCACACAAGGCAACAGTGGTCACACTGACAGATCATATTTAAAATGAAGGGCTCTGTGGCTGGGCAGAAGTTAGACGCAGAGTCCCAGAGATGGAAGACCCTTGCCTGCAGAAGTTAAAGCAGCTGCACAGCTTTCACCTAGACTGAGGCTCCATACAGTAAATCTTTTCACCACTTTAAATACTGTGAAAAGGAGTACTATGGTAATATTTATGCAGAAATCAACACAAAAAAGATTAAAATATCTTCCTACCAGTTTTAGGTTAAACCAGCTAGGTTTAACATGTATTGTCCTAGTTTCAGCCAAGAAAAAGTTGATTTTCTTTCTAGTGATTACTGTGAAAGGAATGTCAGTAATGCATATTGTTTAACCTGCTTGTACTTTTCAAGGACTCTTCAGCCTCCCATAGAAGCTGAGAATAAGCACAGACAGAACTAAAGAGTGGCCAATGGAATATTCTGTACCAGACTCCATGCCCAGTATATAAATGGGGGTTGGCTGGGGAGGGCAGGGGAGTATCCACTATCACTTCTCAGAAATTCACCAGGTGGTGAGAGTGATGTGTGTCACTATTACAGTTTTCCTTTTCTGCTGTTATTCTATTAAACTTTATCTTGTATTAAGCTTTATCTCAAGCTGCAGGTTCTTTCTTTTTCCTTCCCCTCCTTTTCTCCCTCTTCTCTCGGCGCTTCTGAGAGCAGGGGAGAACTGCAGGAGGAGCTGCATAGCCCTCGCTGCTGGCTGGGGTTAAACTGCGACTCATATCAACACCCACCAGTTTCTATATTTTACAAACATCAATATTTACCCAGCGTCATGAAAATAAGTCAGTGTTAGTGATCTCATGAGCTGCATTTAGCTGATCTTACACAAGTTCTAACAAACCCTGGCAGGACACACAAGGCCTCAAATTTTCCTAACCTGCTATCAAAAGTAAATCTGCAGCAGGTTGTCTCCTTACCGCTACTGCTGGAGACTACAGTTTGTTTCTGGGACAACTCACAAGTTGTATACAGCAGCAGATTCCATGACTTGCACCAAATGCCTTTTTCCTGCTGTCATCTGTCCTGCCCTGTAACCCCCCATACACAGGGCCACAGGCACATTGACATCACATAAAAGGAATCATCATCCACTGCCATTACCACAACAACCCATCCAGACTTTACTTCAGCATAAAAGACCTGCATGGGAAGAAACAACACTAACAAGGGAATAAACAACAACACCACAACACAAAATAACCCTTACTCACAAGGAAATCCACAAGCCGCTCTTCTTTCATGTGTAAATTGTAACATAAGCCTCTGCTGGGGCTGGTGCAGCAGCTCTAACACCATCAGTGATCTCATACACATTTTTAAATCAGCAACTTCATCTGAGGGTGAAAGATGTCTCCAAATATCCTTAACCATTTCTCAAGCTGGGACTCCAGGTCAGCAATATCCTTAACCATCCAAGATTTAATTTTTCCTTAAGAGAAGCCAAAAGCCCCCATGCTCTTTCCCCAGGTTTCCTACGGAGGTAGGCAAACAGCAGCACCTCAACCTGCCCAGTAGCCCTTCTGGCTCCCAGGTGTTCCCCATCCCTCTGCCCAGCACTCAAGTGTTCCTCATCCCTCTGCTCAGCCCGTGGCCACCCTCCCACAGCTGCTCCAAAGGCACAGCTGAACCCAGTCAGCATCTTGACCATAAGTCAAAGAGGCAAGAAAGGTCAGCAACAACTTATCTGGGCTGTTTTGGCCACATGTATAGCAGGCCTCTACAAATATTTAAACACAATACGTGCACGCCTGGGTGGCAAGGTTAGTAATCTACTGCAACTGAAATACGGGCTATCAGGTTGTGGAGGGGAAAATAGGGTCATTAAGAAGACAAGGATTTTAATTGGGAATAGGTACTCATCCTTCAAGGTTACACATCAGTTACAGTGCAACAGGAAGGAAACAGAGCTGCGTAATAATATTTTATTAATGACATTAACTGAGAAACATCAAAGCCACCTTTCACAGAGACTTGGTATACCCTCACTCACCCAAGCAGGCAGGAAAAGCTGCCTCTGTGAGGATAAGGTATTAGACATGGTCAGGCCTCTTTCACCAAAATATAAAATGGATTTATATTAAAACCTGGAGAAGAAACTATCAAGAAAGCTTTGAAAAATCTCACTGCTTGTTTGCATTTTCAGCAAATGTCAGATGTAGAAACAACTCCCTGAAAAAAAGAGATGATCAGAGCAAAAAGGAAACAAGAAGCAGCAAGAACCTATCACCCTTTAGTGATTCCTTACATCTGTGAGTCTGCTGCGGCTGCTCACCTTCGGGCAGGTCATTCTTTCACAACAACATCGTCAGCCTGGCAGGAGAGAACAAAGCAGCTCTTACCACTTGCTGCCTGCTGCACTGCTGGTTAGAGATAACCACACCAGCTGCATGGAATTCACTTGTAGGAAGATAACAACAAAACCAATAAATAAAAAAATGTATAAGCAAATAATTAGCAATAATACATTCAGACCCAACTGTGGATGATTTAGTATAGAATTTTACAAATATTTAAAATGTGCTGATCAAAGAATATCAAGGATTGGTAGGGACCTTGAAAGATCATCTAATCCAATCCCCCTGCCAGAGCAGGAACACCTACCAATTAAGCCAAGAGTGTTATTTACTGTGTGGAACGCACGAACTGGACTAGTTGAAAAAATAATACTCTATTGGGGTTTTGCCCGTCTAAAACACATGGCTCGTGTAGCTGACTTCTGGTGTAGTTGCTTTTATGCTATTTCTGTTGCCCATTTTTACACCTCCTGTTGCAGGGCAGGGTTTCTGCTAAAGGGATGAGACACTGACAACCAAAACTTGAACAAGACATGCTTAAATCTTTAAGCTACCGTGCAGAGAAACTATCCAGTGTAAATTCTCTGTAGTTACTTGCTCTTGTTATATTGCTTCTGATGCTGTGTTTTTGATTGTGGATGCTGGCTCTCACCTATTTTGAGCATAATAGCTGAGTAGGTTCGAATGTGCAGCAGTGGCAGATTCAAAGAGCATTTTCTGTAAAGCGATGTAATAAAATATTTATAAGATTTGATGTAATGAACTAGGCAATTATGTGTGAATTGTACTGTCTTTAGTTGGTTAGAATAGGCAGCCTGCAAGCATTTCCAGAAGCTCCTTTAGAGTAGTTCCAAAATCATGTTTTATGGAGCGAGAATATTGTTACCCTCTTTGTAAGGTTTCATTTCATCACAGCGTTCATGATGGATCACACAAATATTTGCAGTTGAACTTCGGAAAAAACGAGGTCAAGAATTTTATTAACACTTATAAATGAACTTATATAAGGATGTGTGTGTGCACCTTGAACTTGCCAGAGGTAGGAGAACATGTGATGAGCTCTTCATTTTGGAAGACTGGGTAATTTCACTTTCTCCAGCTATCTTTCACCTGTCTTTCAATGCTTTTGCTATGAAACTGCAGGAAACTCTTACCTTCCCTGCTTAGCTGGCCATCTTTCTGGAAAGCCTGTGCTGCCTGGCTGTTATTTAGAGCCTTGTCCACTTCATTCTTGCAGGTTCTATGCTTGTATTGTGAATGTGGGCAAGTACCAGCATGTGCCATGTTTTTTGGAGAATAGTTGAACTGATCAGTGTTCTGAGGGCAGGATACATTTTTTGTTATGTTGTTTTTTATTATTTTTTTTCTTTTCCAGATGTGACAAATCTGATTGTATTCTAGTATGTTACCCAGTCATTCATGTGTTTGGCAAAGGGGTCCAAATCTCATCCAATAGGCTATAATAAATTACCTGCTTTGTATTGGAAAAGAAGGTTTGGTTCAACCCTCTAAGACCAGAGGTAGTGGTATAACAGTATGAAGCGCAACTAACCAGTTCTGCCACAACTTTATTTTTGGCTATGTAATAAAAATGTATACATTTTTAGAAGAATTTTACTAAACTAATCAGACGAAGGACCTTAAAAATTAGAACTGAGACTGCCAGTTTTGACATGGACTTCTAATGTCAAATCGCCCAAAGACTTTAATGTCCAAGCTTCACACTTCCAAAAGAAAATTGATTCATCTTTCCTCGGTCTTTGTCTGTATCACTTTTACTCTAGCACTGTAATCGTCTCAAGGCAGGCGGTAAACGCTTTGATCTTCATGTGAGCCACTTGGCATGGCTCTCTGAAGTTACAGTCAGCTGCCTTGTTTGAAGAAGTTAATTGGGCTACTGAATGCAGCTTCTTTTTGAGCAGAGATTTTACCTAATTGTGTGACTATGCTGCATTCTCTTCCCTCTCTCTGACAATTTTTGATTCTATGTAGAAGGAATGTATATGTGGGTATGTTGATAAAGAATATCATATCTGGCTTTATTTATAAATGAAAAAAATAAAGGAAAACGGCTTATCTACAACTCTTATAATTTCAGACATACTGCCACGTTGTTCACTGTTCTAGAAAGATCATAAAATGTGACCACTGATCTGTTGAAGTATGTGCAATTAGTACTGCAAAGACATCTTAATTGGAGTTTTATCCCTTTAACTGTTAAACTTTCCTCTGCACATCAATATCTTTCTCTTCTCTGGCTTCACTTAATGGGAATGAAGCTGCCTAACAGTAGGAATATCTGTTAGGGAAATACTGACCTGCATTTAGCCTCTTCAAATGCTTATTTGTGCTATAGCCTAATCAGCTCAAAATGGAGGGTCTTTGGTTGTTACCAGTTTGCAGTGTAGGGGTTTAAATTGAAAAAATGGGGAGTGGGAGCTGGTGGTGGAGAACTGCTGTATAATCATTTTCCTGAAGGGGGGGGAAGTTAAATTTCTTTGTGAAACCATAGAAATTGGAACCAATGTCATCTCCTACTGGCCTTCGTGAGACCTGATGCATGCTTGAAAGAGGTGGTGGATGCTCCAAAAAATAATGAGGAAATTTTGGTAGAAATTTACTCTAGCTTTGATCCATACTCTGGAAGAACTGTGCACACCTGCAGGAAAATGTACTAACTTAATTTGATGTCTCGTTTTTTAAGACAGACCTGGAAATAAGTGGAGGAGCAAAACTTATTCTTCAGAAAAGAGAGGAATGAGTGTTACCAGCTTTAGCCAATGAGGAGATGTAGGCTGAAGGTGAAGAGAAATTTGCTTTTTTTCTGTCTGTGTTTTCTGTTGTGCACAGTCTCATGCTTGTAACATATGCAAAGCATTATCAGTGATGAGCAGATTCTTAGCAGAAATCCCAAAGGGAAGAAATAAATTATAAGTGCAATGCACAAGAGAAGGAGAACAGTTAAGTTTTTTATTGAACCTGCTAATTTCTAAGGGCTCTTACAGTAAAGCAAAAAATAGGCATAGCCTTTAGGCCTCACTATATGTTAAATTACTTTCATATATTGCAACACTAATATTTTTTTCATTTTACAATTGTCCCTCTCAAAGGACAGAATTGAATGCCTTCCTGAGTTAGTGTCTTTGAAATCTGAAGGTGTTAGAGCACAGTGAGTTACACTGTGGGGTTTTGTTTTGGAGGGAAAATGCCATTCTGTTTTCTGTAGTTAAAACACAATGGCTGATGAGATACCGAGGTCTGTCTATGCCACTGCTAAATGTGAGTGCAAATATAACCTAGTTTGCATTTCAAGAACAACTTAGCAGTTCCAAGCTGTCTGTGCAGTGGCAATGCCACTTACCCAACATGTGGGTAAGGAACTTTGTGGCAAATTAAATGCTATTGCGATTAAACTGCGGTTTAGGAACTGGAGATTCGCAAAAGTGATCTGGGCAAAGGAGGTGCCAGTGCACTCTGAAAACTTGAAAATCATTTAGAGAATCTCATGAAATCCTGCACCCAACTCTGTCCAGAATTTGCCTAGTAGAACTAGATGAAAACTGGATTTTGTTTTGTGGTTGTTTATGGGGGTTTTGGAGTTGTTTTTTTGTTTTATTTTGGTTTTTTAATTTCCCCAGGTTACTTGTGGTAAAAGTCAGTTTTGTTGGAATGATATCAAAACTCTAGCAATATTTTGCGAGCAGTCAAATACTGTAATCATTTAAAATAAGAAGTTTTGAAGCTACTAGAGGAGCTGAAACTTCTGTTCTGGAAAGTGGTCAAAGACTTGGCTGAAATACCGCAGTGGAAATTCAGGTAGATGCAAACATTGCAAACAAGGAAAGAACTTGCAACCCTTCCTGGTTTTTGCTGAAGCTTAGATGGAGTTAATAGGTTTTGGCCAGAATTTTTGTTTCCTCTGACAAATCAAGTGACTTACAACCACAGTGTAGTATCCTCATGGAGTTTTAATGAAAGAGGCAAAAATTGTGCCAATATGAATGAGTAATGACAGAATGTTTTCAATGAATAAAAATGTTTCTCTGTGACAAAGCTAAGAATGAATATTTACAAAATGTTCAGGTCTGTGCTTATCTGAAGGTTGTGGAAAAAGATGGGGTTACTTGTAGGCATGGCAACTTGAAGGTGTTCCAGCTCTTTGACTGGAAGCATTTGGTACCATCAGGATGTAAGTACATGAGTGGATGGATTTCTGTTTCCAAGGGGTTTTATCTACTCTTTCAAAACCCATACATATATTAACATACTTTGTTAGGACAAATAGGCACATATTACTTTAACAGTGAGCAGAACCTGCCAATGCAAAATAAGTGTGAATACTTCCCTGCTGGAAAGATATTTCTCTAATTAGCCTCCAACCACTCAGTGATTGAAAATTTGTGGATGCAAATAATTTTCAGATTACTTAAGTCACTTTAAAATAAAACAAAGAACTCCTGCAGAGCCAGTAGAACTTATTTGTAGCTGGGGTGTTTCTGACTGCAGATCACATCTGGCAGGAGGAAAATGTATTCATTCTCATTATTATCTTACACACAGCGTGTGCCAGACTGATGAAAGAAACACATGTAGGGGTAATTCTTTCCAGTATTGAACCATGCATGTTCTGTTGAGGGAATAGGGGAAGGGAGGGAGAAAGGAGGTCAGGGAGCTAATACAGTGGCCTCTTACATTTTCCTCCTGTTTTTGTCCAAGCTTCTACAGTTGGTGTCAATGCCTGTGATCGGGTTCTCTCTTGCTTAGTGACCATGTCTTTTAGTTAAGGTAATGTGCAGCTTTGTCTCCCTCTGATGGAGAAGCCACCAGTCATCTCCAACAGCCTGCTCAAGTAGTAGGAGTTGGGAAATTATTTCCTCTAGCTTCAAAGCCTGACATTAGTTTTTGCAAAATCTGTTGCCAGACTCCAGGTATGACAAGTGAGTGTTTACTGGCATACAGAACAATGCTGGTCAAGTGATACTGGAAAAAAAAGCCACATGTCAATATTGAATCAACAATACTTCTATTACATTGTCTTTGTTTTCTTTATCTTATAAGGATGTTAATTTGAAATCTTTGTACTGGTATCTTTTTATGTTACTTTTTTCAAGCTTTTTGTCTTCTGGATTTTTGCCTTTTGAAAACGCTTGAAATTCCTTTTTTATATTTTTACGGAAAATGTTTTTATTAAGAACTATAATTTAACTACATGGTCTTTACTGTGAAGTCTAAAGACTTCACCTGGTGACTTGTTGATAATGTACCACTTAAAATCATTCATAAATGCACGTCTCAGTGATAGGTTCACTCTAGGCAGTGTCTTCATGAAACTTTCTCCTTGTCATTTAAAGTCTGCTTTAAAATAGAAAGTGTTGAGGATCCTGGCAGCCTAAATTTTAAGTTGCTGTTAAGTCTATTGCAGCTTGAGTTTTATTTGTATGTCATCAACAGGAAGGACTTGCTGGTGGGATCACATTGCCTACTGTGCTTTGGCAGTACTAGTGCAGCTTGGGACCACCTTGACACCAGTCCTGGGTACAGGATAAGCAGTCTGCCAAGATCCAAGTTGCTTGGGGTAAGAATAGCCCCAGGAGGACAGCTGGTGTAGGAGGCAAAGCATGTTGAGATGTCTCCTGGATGTGGTTTACCACGGGCTAAGAGACATGTGGCATTGCAATTGTGTGGGTGAGAAAGAAGGTTAAAGCAAACAGAAGGCTTGGTTTCATTTTGTCCACGGTGCTGCTGGTACGTATGGCTCTGTGATGGAGCTGATCAGCCAAAGATCGCTGTGTCCGTGAGAGCAGTGTACGTGCAGAAAAAAATAACCTCATCTGCAAGAATTGGCAGGCATAGTTCATTAGAGGATGTGTCTGAAAGTGGGAGATCCAGATAAACAGCCTTAATCTTGTCACTCAGAGGTGTGACAAGAGACAGCACAGTGGCAAAACTTGACTGATGGCCAGGGTCATCCCATGTGGCAATGGGCACAGGTGCTTCTGCATTCATGTGTGCTGGATTTCCTTATTCTTTTGCCAGCATAATCGCTTCTTGGACCAAGGAAATTTTAGAATGCTAGATTCAGTTTATGCCTTGAATTAGATATAGTTCGGTTACAAAGGACATTGCAGCCCATCATTGTGTATTGCTCTTCACTGACCATCTCATGCCTCACCTGTCAGAGTTGATGTCAGATGTCAGATGTCAGAGCTGATGAGCAGCACTGTTTCATGTGTCTTATGGTCAAGAACATATTACTCTACAGCTTTGCTTATACCTTCCTCGTGCTCAGATTGAGGGCTTGCAAAGAATGTAATCGGGTCACAAAAGTATTCCGTGATTATAGGCTCTCTCCCATTCTTAACAGACAAAAGTCATTATGCCTATCCTAAAAGTTGGCAAAGGCAGGTGTTGCTCAATATAAGCATTATAAAGGCTGCTACTGTAGGAAGACTTCTAAACAAATAAAATTTATTTTTGGTTAAAGATTTTCCACCCCACTGTATTGCTTGCAATTTCATAATAGCTTTTAATATATAAAACATTAAAAGAAATTTGATGTAGTAAAACCAGGTGTAGGCTAATTAAATTAGAAGACTTGAACATTCATTATAATTATATTTTAATTGTTTTTATGATCTTAAAACAACTCTTACTGCTGTGTATGTGATTCAGAGGTTGATGTTTGCAATATTAGATAATGGCAATATTAGATCAAAGCTGTTGCATCTTTCAATTACTCTGCACAGTATTGCTGAATTTTCAATTACAGTTGTAGTACATGAGTACAGCTGAGAATGCTGCCTTTTCAGTACATAACCTGGTCCCAGAGTTTCACATAACCTGTAGCACAGGAGAGCTCATTTTTTCAAAGGAAATAGAACTGATGTTATTTAACTGAGAATCAATTTCTATTTACACTGTAGTTTTCAAGAAATGTAGCCTGTAAAGCCATTAACCGTGTTTCCTAGCAGGTTCAGATACAGTTACTTGCTTCCACATAATTATGAAGATGTCTACACAGAACTTCTTCACATGGTGTCCAACTCTGATCTGTTACAGCTTGCTTTGTTAATTTGCAGGATCGTGTTCATCTTCTCAAGCAAGCAAAGGAACAAGCCTGCTTTGGATTCCTTGCACTGAAAATATTGTTCTGGTGCAAAATTAGTATCTTCAAATTGCTTTCACTGTGTTCTGTTTTAGTAATGATTTCTTGTTTCGATATGTGCTGTCCTCAGCTGCTCAGCTCCTAGTAGACAGAGAAGTCTCTATTTTCTTCAGCTTCTTTTTTTCTTTTTCCTTTATTTTTTTTAAGCTTTCTGCCAGAAATGTCAATATGTTCTAGCTTTCTTTCACTATAGTAAATTTGGCTGCAAGCAAAAAGAATTGATTTTTGTCCAGGCCACCTTTCCTTCAATCTTATCACAGTGTGTAGCCTAAAGACTATAGCGAGATGAAGGTTTCATGTTTCGTGCTTCATAAAAGCCGCATAAGTACTTTAAGCCTCCAAATTCTGCAGTAAATAGGGCAAAGGGCTTTCTCTCACCTTTTGCATGTTGTCTGTGAGAAACCTCTAAGCTGCCTCCAAGTAAGGTTTGACTTCTTTTTAGATATGCTCATTCTGATTCTCTTTTGAAATCCATTTAAAATAAGAGCTGGAGGAAATTCTAAGGAGTGGTTTGTTCTTTGTTATATCCTGATGAGAACTCATTGCAGCAGTGGTTTTATTTAGTGACTATCGAATACAACCTTTATTTTGCTATAGTTTTAATCTATAAAGCTGCAGATCTTTATGCCAAGGTGCTTTCAAATTTAAGTGACATCCCTATCCTATCTTGTCATGGAGCAGTTTCTACCCTTGATCTCATCACACCAGTGAGGCCCCCAAAATCAAGTCCCACTGAAGAAAGATTGTAGTTGTAACAGGCTGCATATTTTTAATGCTTTCTTGTCCCTTAAATTGTGCTGGTTCAGAGTTGATAAATCCAAATGTCTCACCTAAATATTTTTCTTGGTCACCTTAAGATACATCAAAACAACACATTTTTTTTTGTATATTGATGTAGTGGGTAAGAGTTGAAAATAAATATAAGCATCAGAATGTATGAAATAAATTACATGAAGAAATATTTCCGAATAGTTTTCTCACAGATATCTACAGCTAAAATTGAAATAAAAATAGAAGGCATTAGTAAATTTAATTCTTCTTTCTAATCACTGGCTACAATCATTAGGGAAACAGTGATAAAATTATAATTGTGTGTGCTTTTAAATGTGAAATAGAGAAAGAACTATTAGAACTATTGGTTATGAAGAATGCAGCATTAATGTTTTTGGTGACCAAAATTTTTAGATAATCAAGCAGGAAATAATTATTTCAAAATAGAAAAGTATAGATTTCTTTTTTTATAACTCGTTTATCTGTAGAAAAATTGATGACTTGAAAGTGAGAAGAGTATGAGTATGAAGCCAAAGTTAACCAGTTTCTAAGGCTGTCTTTTTGACTGTTCCCCAGCTTAAGCAGTGTGTTTTACTTAAGAAAATCAGGTCTGAAAACTTCACTTGTGTTGAGGAAAAAATAACCCAAACCTGCCAAAGGCTCTATTCCACTTCCATAGGCTTAGGGTCTTAACCTTATTGTTCTTAAACCAATCCATGTACCTTTGGTATGTTCTATGCATTCTTTGCTGCTTTTGTAAATCACATCAAATTTGACACTTTAAATATAATTAGAAACACTGTAGAAAGTACACCTCGCTTCTAATAAAAGTGGATCAATCTTTTCAGTATGTTTGTGTGTGCACTCACAAGTATACACATATGAATCTCCCTGTTTATTGGTCATGATAGAAATTCAGCCCAACTCTGTGGGACTGTGTAATGTCCATGAGTTGCCTAAGCCTTATTTTAAGGATGCTTAAATGATTTAGGGTTAGTGCTGATGTGACTCATCACCTGTTGTCATTTGGGTAAATTTGGCACATATGATGGTGTAGCTTCCAAAAGGTTCCATGAGAACAGCTTACATTACTTACTTGGAGGTCACTGAGCCTAGGAATTAAAAAGCTCAGCAGAGCATACAGGGCAATTGACTTAAGAAAAAAACAGATAGAAGCTTGGTGGTTTGAAAAGGGCAAATTATCCTGTTGTAACAGTCAACCACAGCTGCGTTGGAAATGGTTTAAAGACATGCTTTCTGAATGTGCCTGGTCCACAAGAATCATTTGACCTGTACCTTGTTAACTGCTTTTTTCAAAAGTAATGTGCAATTTTGATTTTTCCCTATATCTTTTATTATTATTATTATGCAGTATATTCTGTAATAGTAATTGCTCTTGTCGTCTCTATGTAGCCTTTCAAGGAGAGAAATGTTAACTAAATAATGTTTAAATCCATTTTACATTAGAAATATTTGGGGTAAATCACATGTGATATAGAGTGTAATATGGCATTATGGGTTCATTTATATCCCAATTAACGCCTCCTTATGAGAATCTATTGTGCTTATTAAATTCTAAATCCCTTTTGTAAGCTTTGCTATTTTGCTCGGACAAGGGTATTCAACAAAGGCAAATTAATATTTTTTGAAATGTATCAGGATAGAAATTGAAGGTAAATAAGATAGCATGATAGATACTAAAGGTGATGAGACAGCATGAGCTGAGGAAAAAAAAAGGTGGGTTGAGTTTCATCAAGTTTCTCTTGAGAGAGGAATTCAGTAATGTAGAAAGTGTCCCTGTCTTTAATATATCCTAAACAGGTCATGTAATTTTTAGACTTTAAGTCTGGGGATTTCTCTTTCAGCAAATTGTTAGAAGGTAATGAATGATTTGTAAGTACATTTTTTGACTTTTAATCTATTTTCAGAACTTTTGTTTCAGTAAGTTTTAATAAGAGTACTAT
>VZTM01016580.1:0-16311 GCA_013400555.1 Jacana jacana
TTAAGTACATAATCTCCAAGCTACTTGAAAAACAATTTGAAGAAAAGTAAGCACAATGAAAGGAATAAAAACTTCCATTCCTGTAGAGACTGATCCTTTTTTTTGAGAGTGAATTTCTTATAAGAATTCAGAGGAAACTAAATCTTATGTGTGCTGTAAATACTGATAGCTGTATTGAACCCAGTGGTACTAAAACCAAGCTCTGAGTTCTCAGTGGATTGTACCTAGTTCAAAAAGGTGCCACAGCAGTACTTCATGTTTGTTTGGCTAATAAAATATAAAATGTACCATTGGATCTCAATGCTTCTGAACTGATAAATTCAACTGACACTAAAAGCCTGCTCACACAAAAGCAGAAAATTCAGTGTATTCCTAAACAGTAAAGGCGTTTATTGTGACTTGGATATTGATCTAAGAAATTCAATACCGCTGCCTGTCAAGTTTGTCACTTAATGTGAAGCTTTTTTCTTTCTTTTAGAAAGACTGTAGAATTGCCAACCATCAGGATCTCTAAAGACACCAATGCTCTAGATAACCTGTTTTTATTTTTAAAGAGACAGTAATCATATAATAAGTAGTAGAATGGTAGTGTAAGATTTATGTGTATTCATTTGTGTAAACCTTTACATGAAATCAACAACTAAAACTAGAATCAGCCCTCCCCTCCAGTAAACTAACAAGAAACCTCTCCTGAAGACAATTGTCTTTTCTTTCTGTCTTCTAAAGACAATCAATCAACTAGTATTGCAAAGTTTGCAAGAGTTGGCAGTTTCTGATGAGATAGTTCTTCAACAGGAACATTAATGAGTTTTCCAAACTGAAAGCAAATGGGTCCAAACTAGAGGAAATGAAGCACCAAGCTTAAGAGACCTTCCCACTTCCCATTTCAGGTGTACAGGTGCCTGTAATGAAGTAGACCATGCCCATGTGCTACTCTGGCAGATTAATTTACTTCTCTGAACATAATGAGTTATAAGAAGATTCCAAAGAGATTGCATTATAGAGGACCATTAATTGGAAGAAGCATTAAAAAAATTCAGTTTACCATGCTAGCCATTTGTAGACAAAGAAAAACAGGAGACAGTAGAATTACCGACTATGTAGAGGAGTTAATCTGTCCAGTCTTTTAAAGGATAGAGGAAAGTAAAATATCATCAAGAAGAAGCTTGTAAGAATCAGGTTCATGAAATTAAACATTCACTCCACATTTTCTGACAACGTTAACAGTGCAAAACTGAACTTGCCGTCTTGTGCACAAAGCAACTGAACTACTGACACCAAAAAATCTGCTATATGTAACCCTCTTTTCAGGCGTTAGCGCTATACTTTGCAAGAAGACATGATCTTTTTTTATCAGTGAGATGGCTTATGGGAGCAGTCTAGTATTTCAGGAGTACACTTTCCTTCTGCATTTGTGGAACTATAGGCCTATGAAATGTAAAGTGTTAAATAAGCCAAAATATGGAATAAGCCAAAATATAGAATAAGCCAGAATATAGAATAAGCCAAAATATGACTCCAGCTTTAGTTAAAAGCATAAAAGTTATAGATTAGAAATTCTTAGCATGACTGTAAACATGTATAATACTCATACCAATAATTAAGCTAGTAGTGAATATGTTTCCAAGTTTCTGAGTGATGTAAACCAAGATTCCAATTTGCATTAAATATGACCATTCTAAATTATTAGCATGCAGAATTGATTTGTATCTTAATAATAATTTTGATATTATCTTGGTAAGTGATAATGTTAAATAGTATCTCACGAGTATCTGACCTTTTCACATTTATCTGATTAGATAATAATACTTATTGACTTGAAATTTACATACTGATTGCAGCAATGAGAACAGAGGATAATTTAATTGTAACCAGCTGATTTTCTATTTTTTTCTTTTTGAAACAAAAAACCAGATGTTTTATACATCTTTGTAGATCTTACTCAATTGATCCAAAGTCAAAAAAACCAATTAATTATTGAGATGACTCCTGTTTAAAATGTAGTCCAAACTGTCAGAGTTTAGAATATATGTATATAATATTTTTTCAAAATTCTGAAAATTTGGTGTTTTGTAAGGCAAATTAAGAGAAGATGAAAAAAGATGAAAAAAAAAAACCACAAAAAAAAATTGTTTCAGAAACATCATACTAAAACAGGCGATGTTGCTGTAAGATATTGGGCCATGAAAATGATCGGGGGGTTGGAGCACCTTTGCTACGAGGACAGGCTGAGGGAGCTGGGGTTGTTCACCCTGGAGAAGAGGAGACACCGAGGAGACCTAATAGCAACCTGGAGATTCTTAGCACTGTAAAACCTACTATTCAAGTGTGCACAAATTCCTCTAATCTCCTTTTTTTAGGTGACATGACTTGAAGGGAAGTAAAAATGGCTCAAAAAATGGCAGGAGACTGCCTAAATCACACAAAGACCTAAAGCCAAAAAAAATAGGACCTTAGATAATTGCCTTGTCAGCCATAGACAAAATCATCCTCTGGAAGTGAACTCCAATTGTCACACAATATCTAATTTTTTTTTTGTTTTTTTTGCATCTCTCGGGGATCTAGTTGCAGAATGCCCAAGTTCTATAACTGCTGCCATTCCTTCATGACCCCTCTCACAAGAAAAGTCAGCTACAGCTTATCATCCTGGCCCCCAGAATTAATCTACAATGTGCTTTTGTCTTGTCAGTAAGACCTGGGACTCCATTGTACACTGGATAGAGAAAACTGGAAAAGGTCTCTGGAGATCCATGTCCCACTTTCAGGTCATATGCTAACACAATATAAATAAATAACATTGCAGTAAGAGTGCAATTTAGGAGTTACATAAATGACCAAACCAAGAACTGGAAACACTTGTCATTATTCTGCATCATGTTTTTCCAGATCTACATGAGCTGCAATGTTATACTGCAGCTAAACTACAATATCCTTCAGGTACTACTAATGATAAGCAGAAACTCAAAAAGTAAAGAAACTCTTATTATTTGCAACATATGGTGGAATAAAAAACAAACCAAAAACCAACAGCCAAGACCCCCCCCCAAAGCACATTGTGAATTTTTACCTTCTTCCTTCCCTTCCTGCATAAATACCATAAATACCTATCTTGCCTTTTTTTTTTTTTTTTGAGAGAGGGGATGGGGGACTTTCAAATATTGGTCCCCCTCTAGGATCTTTGGAAAACCATGCACATGTTAAGAATATCCAGTTAGAAAGCTTAATAAACACGCTTTTCTCACAATACAGTCTCTTCGTATTTCCGACCCTTACTACAGTCTAGAATTATTCAGGTAGAGAAAGTTAGCTCAGTTGTACAGCAAATTTTTCTGTTACAGTATGTATTAACAATATTTATCAAGCAATAATTGGGTTATTTTTTAATTAGTGCCATTTTCAACTCATATATTCTCTCACATTGGTTTTACTGACTCTAATTATGTGGGTAAAACCAGTGGGATTCATCTCTGCACGCTGTGCTCCCATCTGTAGATGCTTAATCTTTTTGCTGAAAAGTAGGTATTGAAAGTATGCCCTCAATCAATATGATTTAGGGAAATGCAAATGCAGATATTATTCTTAAGGCAGAAAAGATATAGTTATGGTAAAAGCATCACTTAAATGCATGTTCCAAGAATGGTGTGTATATAGATAAGCCACGTTTTTGTTCATTCAAATCAATAAATTAGTACCATACATAACAAAAATCATAGAAGATGTTTTGGTGTTCATGCTTTGGAAACTTTTAAATGGAAATGCTATGTAGGAACTCAAACATGCAGCTTAACATAATTGCTTGTAAATGTAGCTTGGACCTGTTATTCATTTAAATGTTGGGTTTGGTTTTTTTTCACAAGATGGTAGTACAATTAAACATAAGACTCAATGTTCTGCAGAATAAAAAATGCACGCAAGTCCCTGTTCATAATAGCAAAGAGACTTCATTAATTGTTTATGGCAATATAGTATCTGCCACTGCCTCCATCTCTGCATAACAGTGTGTCCCAGATCATTATGATCCTGGAAATGAGATGATGAGAGCTCTGCCCTGTGAGACATGAGAGTTGTTTATTCTGGTGAACATCAATTTCAGCTAGGGGTGCCTAATAACAGCTTGTGGCACCCAACAACTCACAGAATTGGACCTCAGATCAGACTTCATACCTTTTTAAATTAATTCGTTTCCTGCTATCAACATTAATGTCTTCCAAGAAAGCAGCAAAATTTCAGAAATTCTTAGAAGACAATTATATTTTCACCTAGGTAACTGTGATCACATTCTGTAATTTCCTACCCCTTTATGCTATGGATTCATAACTATGTAGATAGGCTTCACACACTAGACCAAGCTGTAAAAGGATGAGAAGTTTTCAGGAGCTCCATAGGCCAGAATGTTTGTGTCAACAACAGCATGATTTTTCATGGTTACTAAGAAATGGGCTGCTTGGGTATGCACAGTATGTGCTAAATAACATCCTCTGTAGCAGACAACTGAGACTGACCATGGTTGCTGCTGATGTGTTTCAAGAACACGTATGTGCAAGTAAGAAAAGCCTTATATGTGTTTGCATGCTATATGCAGAGCAGAAAAGAGCTGTTCACTAATTCAGATTGTTGGCATTGAGGAGCTCTTATGCTCCTCAAAAGTAAATTTTATTTCATTCTTTTTATTGCATTAGAATGATCACTAACAAAAGCAACCACCACCCCATTGTATTCCCTGATGATCAGTAAACACTTTTTCTTTTCTGTTAATCTGAGCACAGGAACAAGCCTAAACCCAAACATGGGATCAAAGCATATGGAAAAGGGGTAGTAACTGGCAAAGATAATAGACTGTGAGCAGTCTAGGGAAACCCAGCTCCTTCAGAAGTGGAGAAGTATTTTTAAACTAATGTGATGGAAGTAGTTCCAGCTAGGAAAGGTCCCAACATCACTTTATGTACCCCACTCTCAACATTGTACAAAAGACAAGAGAGAAGAGAATGCAAAGTAATTCGATGGGTACTGCAGAATCAATCTGCTTTCACAGTCCTTATATGTAGGTTTCTGGATAGAACCCCACCAGGTTTCATGTTAACAAAACCCTTTCTCAAGCTGTGAACCTCATGCTTTCTCACCTCATGAAGAAACTTAAATGTTTCCATCCATTCTGATGGAAATGTTTACATACATCGTCTCTGCCATCAGCATTACCAAAACTAAATATCCCTCAACCTTCTCACCAGGTACAAGCTCTTGTGTTAACCCACCACAAGACACCACTCTGCATTTTTTTGTGGGTGGCTTTGAGAGAATGAAAGAATTCCAAGTCATATAATGACAATGATTCACTTCTCCACTTTAACTTTAAGTCATAGCATCCAACATCATTTAGAGATGAGATATCTCTATGAGTGGAAATTAATCTGATTTATTTATTCATGAAATGAAATTGCTTTGGCTGTAATGTACAGGCTTTAAAGCATCAGTTCTCTCTCATCCCATTATTACACAGTTTCCTAAATACCTCTCTAATCACACTACCTAATAATCTAAAGTGTCTTGGAGTGTGTATATAAATTGTTGCACATTAAGAACCAAATTAGCAGATCTGGAGAAGAAAGAAGTCTCTTTTGTGTATTCTTCACATATCCCATGGAAGAAAGGGTCTGCTTTTCATCCTTGTGCTGACACTACAACTCTGAAAGTCTGTTATTTTACACTTCTTAGTTTCTTACTGCCCAAATAAAATAAAATAAAACAAAGTAAAAAATAGGAGTAGGGTAGAATACAGAAGTTGCCATCAAGTAAAACTGCACAGGAAAAAAGCTATGGAATACAAGATTTCTCAAACTGTTCTCATTCATGATTGGTTGGGAACCAGCACAGAATGACTATTAACATCAAGCAGCCATATTAGTTTCCAGAATAGGTCCAACTCACAGAACAAGAACTTGGCGATATCATGCCCAGCCAGCCCTGCAGCTCCATATGCTTCCATCTCCTATAAGGAACTGCTCTACAAGCAGCACTTTCCATACCTGACTTCCTGCTTTCAACCAGCCAACTCTCTGCAGTTCACCAGTCAAGGCTCCATAGGCCATGTACGATTTGTCACTGACCTCATCCATTTGTCCCCCCCACCCTTTCCCTACACTACTAGTAATTGCACCAGGCAAAACAGAAATAAGGCAAGGGGCAAGACTATTTACTGCGAGGGTGATGAGGCACTGGAACATGTTGCCCAGAGAAGTTGTGGATGCCCCACCCCTGGAAGTGTTTAAAGCCAGGGTGGATGGGGCTTTGAGCAACCTGCTCTAGTGGAAGGTGTCCCTGCCCAAGGCAGGGGGGTTGGAATTTGATGATCTTTAAGGTCCCTTCCAACTCTAACCATTCTATGATTCTATTGCATATATTTTAATTACAGACTGTTACTTATATGGATATGCATTTAAACCTTCATAGAGAAGTCCATCGTGTCTTATTTAACGCATGTAAAACAGGTCTACATCAGTTATTTCCCAAATACTGTTCAGAGCATCATGTGTGGTGGCATGTCTGCTGTGTCATGTCTACTAGCTTGCACGCATGCCTTCATCTCTCCTTGAAACTCTGTTGGAGAGCATTTCCTGGGCTACACAAACCTCTCACCTGAACCACTACAACCACTCTTGAGTTGTAAGTGAGCAGATCCAAAATCCATTCATATGTTAAAAAAAAACCCCGAAATAAAGACACCACACAAATTCACCTCTAAGTTTTAGACTATAGGAACAGTTAAATCCCATCTAGATGATATAGCTATTTTGATTTTAACAATCAGTTTATGGTCCTAGTGTTTTTACAATGGAAGTTCAGTGGAAAGTATGATAAAGCAGCTCATCAAACAAAAAGTCAACAACCCACACCACTCTACAACAATGTTGCAAAGCATCATCAACTGACAGAAAAATCTGTGATATTTATAGGCAGTTTCTGTTTTCAGGAAAGAGAGCCCTGAACTCCAGCAGGCTAGGAAGGGAGGGGAGAGTGACAATATGGGAACTGCTGTTTGAACGTGCTTCCTATGCATGTGCTCTTCAGCTTTTAGAGAATAGTAAGAAATACAGTGCCTACAAACAAGTCCATATTTCAGGTAAAAAAGAAGGTTCATCTGCTCTTTCACTGACCATCCTGTGGGTTAGGTGTAATGAAGAGATGGTTTCTCTCTGAGTTCCACACAGAACCACAGTCACCTCTAGAATGGAATGTTGGCCAAAGTTTTGGGACATAGTGATTAAAATATTAAACATACTAGAGAACTTTATGTGTGCAACAAAGCAGCTGTAAGTCCCTTTTTGGAATTTAAGCATCATGGAGACACTGCAACAGAACCCTATTTTATATCATAAGCAGCCAGGGAATCTGAGGAAAAAAAAGAGACACTCTTTAAGCTGAAGGACACAAAGCCAATGTGTATAAACTGTCCATGAAAGACATAAATATGAAAATTAGACGAAAATTTCTAAACATCTTTGGAGCTGCCCAACAGTAGCAGCAAATAGTAAAAAAAAAACAAAACCAAAACAAACCAGCAACCATACCAATTTTTTCATAATTAAGGTTGGCTTATTAATAAATGTAATTATACACTGCCATTGTCTGCAATATCAGAACATTGGTATCAGCTATCCAATCTACCTCATATTGCTTTGTTGCTTGCTGAGAAGGATATTAATATCCACTAAGTTAACGTAAGCTTCTGGAAAGCATGTTTTACAAGGGTACTGAGCAAATCTCATTAAAATCTTAGGAACACCCTCTTTCTCATAGACAGGCACTGGGAGCAAAAGGCAATGGACGGATTTTAAAAATACCACCATCCAGTAGCCGGAGAGGTTGCTCTAGATTTATTTTACCGACAGTACTGAACCTCTTGAACTGGAAATGCAGAAACAAGGCTGCACCATTAGAACCTGCTTGTTCTCAGTGATTTTACATATTTTTCACAGAAAGCATAACATTGCCCTTTATTTTACGCATTAAAAGCCTTCACAAAATTGGCCTGATTCAAGCCAGATGAATGTGATTTCATTAATAGAACTACGCCTATTTCAGGCGGGATTTAAGATTGCTGTATTCCGATTTATAGCTGAGATAAGCTGCTCTGCAAGAGGGAAGTAGAAAAAGAAGTTTCAGCTATGTCTTTCACCTTTACAAAATTCTCCTTTGTATGTTATTTATGAATTTCATTAATTTTAAACAGAGATAATTTATTTACGAAAGCAAATTTTGTAGTTATTGAGATACAATACATTTTTGGCTGCCTGTAGAAATCAACAAAATACCCAAGCTATTGGGATAAATTGGTACCAAGAGAGCTAGTATTTTTAGTGTTAAAAAAAAAAAAATAATCCCAGGAGAACTAGAAACTTTAACTTTCATGAAACGATCACTGCAGAATGTCTTTCTCAGAATCGGCACAAAGGAACTGTTATAGTTCAGGGATGGACTCTTTGCCTTCCTCTTAACCAAATATCTTCCCAATCATAGCCTATTAAAAAAAGAAATTTTTTAAATATATTTTTTCATCATACTCCATAATGCCTCCAGCATCATACTCTATAATGTGTGAACAGTGTGATTCTGTTCACACCTTCATTTGTTGGAAATATATACATTTGCATTCAGACATTTAAAATGTTTGACTGTCTCAAGTTATAACTCAGCTGATAAGAACTTACTGACTGTTGAGAGCAGGCCCTTTAAGNTTTTTTCATTTAGTCCATATTATTTCCTAGAGAGACATATTTATGTGGATGTACAGATCTCACTGTACATCTCATACAAATGTAGATTCAGTCAAGGGGAAGACAGCAGACTAAACAGACCAATGATGAGTTCTGCTTTAGCAGTTCTCATGTTCCCCTGAGCCATAATTACCTACATTACCCGGTACATATTACCCTTTGTGTATTTGGAAATTATTATGAATAATTTTCTCTTGTATGATGCTGTCTCTATCACTGCCTCGTGTAATTGCAGTTTTACTAAGCGCTACAGCAAAATACATATTTACATTTATAGAAAATATAGTGGTTTTCACCCACATAATATCAGAGAATTGACTAGGTCATCAGGACTTTCAGATGATTTAGTCCACCAGTCAACCTAACACTGCCAAAAATAAATAAATAAATAAATAAAAATATCACTAAACCATATCTCTAAGCCCCATATCTACCCATCTTTTAAATGCCACTAGGGATGGTGAGTCAACCACTTTCCTGGGCAGCCTGTTCCAATGCTTAATAACCCTTTCAGTGTAAATTTTTTTCCTAATACTGAATCTAAACTTCCCCTTGTGCAGTTTGAGGCCATTTCCTCTTGTCTTATTGCCTGTTACCTGGGAGAAAAGACATGTATCCACACCGACTTCCAAAACCCAAATAATTGTATTGTTACCTTCTTGTACCCTTTCATTATACCTCCATGGAATTCAACCCTTATCTCCCAAATGTCATCCTCCATTTTTGTGTAATTGTCAGCTACAGCATCATACAGCTCTACAGGTCATTTTCCCTTGTGAATGAGTTCCTTCCCTAGCCCTAATTCACTAAGCTGGAAATAGGTATTCCTCTGTTCTTTGCTCTTCAGAGTCTGCTCTTCAAAGAATAAAAAAAATATTTGAGAAACAGCTCATTTAGTTCACTCTTTAGAGCCCACATTATTCACTATTTATGAGCATCAGGTGACTACTAGGCATTCATGGGGATACTTGTGAATCCCAAGAGTTTAATGGATTCTAGCAGGAATGATGATTCATCTGAAAGTTTGCATTGCAACTGGATTATCCTCTACTGAATATCCATTATTTATCACTGATAATTCTTCATCTTCAAGTGCCTATCATGGAAAAAGCCAAATCAATATCATGTAATGCATGTGACCAAAAATCATTTTTAACAAAGAAATAACATGTTTAAACATCAACTGAATTCAAAGGTAATACTTCCTTGACTTCTATAGTCTTTGGAAATAATAGAAGAACTGGATCACATCTGCCCTAAATAGCTGAAGTTTTGGGATTTGTTTCTTTCTTTCTTTCTGTGTTTAGTTTGTTTGTGTGTGTGGTCTTTTTAACTAAAGAAAATCCCTACTGCAGGAAGCAGGGAGAATAGCAAAGCTTTTGATCTATCTTTATCACACTGTGTTTTTTAAAGCTTTAAATTTGCTGTTGGACAGGTTTTACGTGTGTTTTTTTAGTATTTCTAAAGTTGTTTGGGCGAAAGTGTTCTATGGAATCAACAGCCTATGATTCTGTTAGAAGAATCAGCTACAGCATGCCTCTCCATAATTGCTGTACTGGGCATAATCATCAACTGTCATCTTCCTACAATGTAAAAGTGCATTTGCAGAAAATATTGCTTACATTTAAAATCAATATGTATCTGAGGCAAATAATCTGACCAGCTCTGCTTCTCATATTGCATATCCCCCGTTCATAGACATACCTTCAAAGATAAATCTGTCTAGTCATAGAAATAGATAAGCCTTAATGTCACATGGACAACACTGGTGAATTACCAAAGTTACCAGTTTTATTTTGTAGCATTTTGAAAAAGGACAGTTAGCAGCTACAATCCCTGCTGGCAACTTGTCAGTTTGGCATTTTTATTTCAAAGCCACATATGGTTCCCAAGTACAAAATAACCATTAATTACGTCTTTCGTTGCCTTCTTATTATGTACTTCTCGAGTCTTCTCTGGGGATTGGGAGTGTGTTTGTTTATTTTATTATAACTAGAATATCAACCATTCCCATTGCTGCAGAGGTCAGTTACTGGCTCCTGTGACTACTGGGATTTGTGGGACTTTTTTGTTCATTTGCTTTTGGGTTTTGTTGTTGTTGTTTTGGGTGAATTTTTGTTTGGGGCTTTGTTGGATTTTTGTTTGTTGGTAAAACAAGCAATTATAGACTGACTTTGCAATACATTTGTAGTTAAGTGAAATACCTATATCGATGCACATATATATAAATGTATAGGTATGCCTTCAGATACTCAGATTGCTTCTTTTGATTAATTAATGCCAGAACGCGAATAAATGTGATACGTGCCAAGATGACACAAGGCTATTATAAACAGAACTTCAGATTTTTAGAAGTTGGTACACTCATGTTAATTAATTGATGCTAATTAATACAGCAAGAAAACAACACAGAAACTTCATATTAAATTTTAAACTGAGGTTACAGGTTTTTTTGCTTTACCTCATCCCTAATGGTAATAACAAAAGCTAGACAGCATCTTTTATAGCCAAAGGTTTGTAGTCTGGAATTCTGTTAGATTTGCATCTAGTCTCCTAATACATTTTGAGCATATTTATTCCCTCTGGACTTTGAGCAGGGGGGGAGGGTAGACTGTGAAGTACATTTCAATCTTTTTTTATTTTACTGAATGCCTCTCAGTTTAGTGATTAAAAAGCTAAAAATACTGATCCAAGAAGGCACTATTATTATTCAAATATGGTTGAGTCAAAGATATAAACAAGAACAAGACCATCAAATATGTCAATACTCAATTTTTCCACCTATCTCATTAGAACATTTTTAATATTTCTGACTTGATACCTCACGGCTTAATGACATGGATGAAAAAAAAAAGACAAAAAAGACAAAACAAAGATATCTGATTGTGGGGGAGAAATTTTTTTCCTGTAGAGAGATAATATGAAATGCTACTGAATACTGCAGTGTGGTGCCATTTTCATTGCACTCTTTTTACTGTTAGGCTTTTTTGGAAGCACTGTTGATTTATTGTTCCTGTCTCACAGGAGCTGGTCAAGACAAACTTGGAATATAAATATAACCTCTGTGGTCTAGACGGTACTTCACAACCTTCTCAGCCCATAACTCAATTCCAGTAATTTGGAGTCCTTCCTGGCATTTTCCCACCTCTTTTACTGCTTGAAAAACCTGGTGGGTACAAGTGCCTTACAGGTTGGGCAGTACTGCCCTAACAGGAAGGCCCTGGCCAGAAGGTCAGCAGACAGACTTTCCCAGATGTATCATTTTACCATTTCTTACTGTGTAATCTCATGCAACTGAATTATCTGGGTTTTTTGTGTCTCTTCCTTTTCTCTGTGAGGCCATAGTATATTTACAACAGCTATCTAGCAGAATAGCATCCTAATATCTATAAAAACAATTATATAATCCAATATCATTGCTTTATTTGCAGCTTATTATTAATGTCAAGTGTGGCACTCATCATTTGCTCTGTGTTTGAACCATGATTATCTCATTCAAATGACAGCACTCACAGGAAATCTTTATGCTAGGTCTATTGAAAAGGGGCTAAAACTTTATTTGTTTACATGAAAAATAGCACAGAGCAAAGGAGAAGAAATAAGAACTCCCGTTTATGAAGAATCAAAGACTACCGTGCAATGCTGTTCAAGTGACAGCATCAGGAGCACAGGCTCTCCCCACACAAACTACCATAAAGAAAGGGCCCTGTGTAGACACCAGTTCTCCAAGTGGAAGGTAAAACACAGGTCACTATGGCAGCTTTCTAGCCCTAGAGCCAACAGACATGGTTCTCACCCAAAGACCTAGATTGCTTATGCAATAAGACCTGGATTTATTGGAAGCTGATTATTTGCACAGATTAAACGCTAAATGCTTCTGTTGAATTTGTTTTGCAAACATTGTTAACATTCTATTACTTTTGATCCTTTGCCCTCCATTATAGCACCAAGAGCAAGCTAGACACAACAATACCAAGGGAGTTTAAAGCACTTCAGCAGGGTACCCCTCAAAACTTCCAGGATCACATTGAATGAACTAACCCAGGGTCTCAAAACTTTAGGTTCAGTACTTCATGGCACTGCACAAGGGGAAAGTGAATGGTATACCCACAACTCTGTTTCATAAAAATAAGGAGAAAGGTATACATGACATAAATGAGATGGCAGAAACATTATTTTTTTGTTTGTTTTCCTTTGTTTCTAATTCTCAACCTTGCTCTGAGCAAAGAATCCAGGACCAAGCCTACCATGAGGTGCAAACAACACCAATGTTATGGGCACCAAACACAGGGTTTAGTCTGTGACCTGCCTTTTACCTGCTAGCAAGCAATACGTCTCCTGGTTACCTGACTTGCTCCATATGCTAGCTGATGAGGTGTTGTGAATACACAGAGCTCCATAGCTCCATACGGTGTGGGTAAAATGCTACCTTGGCGTGATGTAATTGCACCAGCTCCAGAAGCAGCCCTGGCACACCCTGGAGGGAGCCCTCACCATCACCCTCCCAAACAAAGGAAACAAGGTCAGTTAACCTCAACATTGGTCTCCTAGGTCTATTTGATGGGCCTGGAGATAGAGGTCTGATATATCAAGAGAGATCAATTAATCATTCTGTAGAAATAAGATCCATGTTGACAACACCATGTATAAAGATTAATGGACAGAACTAAACCTGAAAAGTCACGACAAAATACATTCTTTACATTAATCTCCAATAAACAATTATATTAAGCCCTAGAGAATTTGTGTTTCAGTATGTTCAGGAAGCCAAAATTTTAGTCAGAGAAACTCCCATAAAAATATAGGCTCTTCTCTGCAAGTGGTCAAGTTAATAAGAATTGATTAGTATATATTTATAATAATAAGTTACAAGGGTATCAACTGTCTTTTAAAAAAAATAATCTATCCCATCTATACCACAACCAACAATTAACTACTACACAGTTACAATTTAGCATTTGTTTCTACAGTTTCCTATGCAGGTTTTCTTTCCACCTGCCTGGTTCGAGGATAAAACATACCACAAGATGTACAACAAAATTGGGGTTTTGTTCAAACTACTTCTTGTATGAAAAAAGAAAACTAGTTACTAGAGCAACTTGCAACCAACAAAAGCACCATTTAATTTGAGAAACCCTTGTCCAGTAAAGAAAACGAGATACTGAAAAGAGGCACAAAATTTTCACATCCTCTTTCTCCTTCAGGTGGATTTCTCCCCTAACAACTTGGAGGAAGAGAGGAAAAAGTGTCTTGCTCTTTGAATAAAACAAAACACTATTTATTAAGAACTGTGTTAATTCATACTCTCAGACACTGCAGGCTTTGGGGGGCTGATCCTGCATGAGCAAGTTTTCTACGAAGATAAAGCTGTCCTTTCATTTTTTACCCTGTTAAAACCAATTAATTACCACTAGATTTGACTTAGTGTGTTACAAAATATCTGCCATTCAGAGACATAACTGGAAAACAAATATTAAATAGCAGTTAAAGCACATTAATATTATTACATTTTTGTCAGTTTTTTATTTCTCATGCCAGCATTCAGAACAATTATATCTCCAAAGGTTTAAAAAGGAATCAAGGCCAACAACAAGAAGCCACTAGAGAAAAATAAATATGAGAGTACTGGATAAAGAGGATACACCACTGCTACGTGTGACGTAGGAACAATTTGTGAGCTTATGTACCCACCCCTGGAAGTAGGATCCCAGTTACAGATGTCAAATTAAGCTCCTGATGACCTCCTCCATCTTGGCTGCCCCAAACACACAAACAACTGCAAGCAGTAAATGTAGAGCAATGATTACATGCTCACTGCCCCCAGAACAAAAACATCCATAAGGTAGAACTTGAATTGTCTCGTCTCCCCCAGCACATAGCTGGTCTCACAGGAAAGTAATATCCTCCCCATTCTCTGCAACTGCCATTTATCACTGAGGGTTGGGTTGTTTTTAATCCATAAATATAAATATCCCTACAAATAACGTTGTATATAACTTTGAGAAAACTGGCTTCAGCTGAGACTAAACCAGTCCAAGATCCTACCGTAAACTAACAGTGTTTAATCTGCAGGGCCAAACAGACTGGTAGGAGCTAGAAACACTAAATGAGGTACAAAGTATCATAACCAGGTGTGAATTAGTAAGCAAATTATAGTAAGCTTTTCCTTCAAAAAAATTAATAACAGCTGCATTAACTCAATCTCAATTTCTGCTGTTAATTCATGCAGACTAATTTTTTTTTCAGTTGAAGAGTAAGTTACTCCTCAAATACAGTGACAAAAATAGATTAAGGAACTTCAATCAACTGCTGCATTTTAAATCTCATTGAAATGTATGCCTTAGCTTTTCTTCATACCTAAGCTCATCTTTTTCTTTCCGTCAGTAATACTGTTCTCTTCTTCCTTCATGTTCTCAGGGCTGTAGCTACAAAAATCAAATAATGAACTAACATAGCTGGCATGTAAAAAAGATGCAAGTATCTAGATTCCTCAGAGATATGCAGACTGTCTACAATCTTAACAACAAAAGGGCTTCCTGCAGTTCTAATAAATACTTTTATGGCATTTGCATACACAGAACATTCTGGTTGATCTCCATTGAAAAAAAAAAACCAACAGAAAAACCCAAAACAACAAAAACCCCCAAACAATTATTTATCTTTGCGTACTAATTACATTTTTTTGTATTCCATAAATAAATGATGGGGAATACTTTGATAGCATATTTGATTATATTTCAATAAAACCAGACCAACAGAACACAGCTGTGTGCACACTGAATGAAGCATTTCCTGGATTCATTTTTGATATACCCACACGCACTTTATTTTCAGTGTGTAAAATGTACACCTACGAAAAAAAAATTGCTTAAAAAAATCCAATATTTTTCTCCAATTACATGTCACCTGAACTATACTTTAAAACATCATTATTCTGACAGCTGAGGTATTTACTTAGTCTACCTCTCCTAGTTCTATCAACTACCATGAATTTTTTATGGAAATTAAATATAAAGATTGTTATTAATTTCTTTTCTAGCTATATAGCTTCCTATATATACACCTTTCCTATACTACCATACATATTTTCCTTCAAATCAGCCTGTAACATATCTCTTGAGGTATGATAACAGGGATTCCTGTCAATTCAGGCAAACACCTAAATTTCTGTTCCTATTTAACCTAAATGTCTCTCTTTCTTTTTTTTCTTCCTTCTATCCAATTTACCAAACTCCAAATCATTCACTACAGATTTGTCCTTAAAGTAGCTTGTTCCATAATTATCTTGCATTTTACTACTCATGGGATTAATGAAAAGCTGCCTCAGGTTGTTTACCATTTTTTCAGACTTAGGAATCAATTGCAGTTTGTACTCAAGAAGCACAAATCAATGATATCCATAGAGTGGGGAACACTATCTATGAGTGAGAAGACCATTCAAAAAAACAGGCTAGTTTTGTCAGTCTTCTCACAAAATCAAAATGGAAATTAATTATAATAGCAACCACAGGGAAACCACTATGGAGCTAGAAAATTCTAT
>VZTM01016582.1:1073-16895 GCA_013400555.1 Jacana jacana
TGCAGAGAGTAAATCTAAGCAAATACCTTGGAAAATCAATCAGTCTTTGAAAAACATCAAGTTTCATTCTGATGCTTTATATACCTACCAATCCTTTTTCTACAAATTATTCTTTAAAAAAATTAATTATGGGAACTGAATGCAAAAACTGTTCTTAACTGGTAATAACACTTCCACATTTGGAATATTATGAACCATTTTGCTGATTAAGTGTGTGTTAGAATCTGTGTTATTGTAGCACATGAGCCCTATATCTGCAACTGATAATGAAACCTAAAAAAAAATAAATTCCATTTAACTCTCACTGCTCTGAAAAATAATAAAAATAAGGAGCGTAGCTGCAGCATTTATTTGAACTATGTTGGACATTTTCTCCTTTCTTGGAAATATCACCCTTTGGCAAATGTAACAGGGTTTTGTCTTGCGTGTGTTTGCAAAATTTTCTTTTCCCCTTTCAAGGTCTCTCATTAAAAATATTTTCTTCCTTTACTCTTTGACAAGGTACCAGGAAATATTTGAAATGTTCATTAACTATACTATACTAACCAGCTGGTTTTTTTTCCTAATGTATCTTTAAAAATGAGGTAACATGACAACATTCTTAAAATAAAGTACTTCAGTGATTTTTTAAAGCATAAAATATCTCTTCAAGATATTTGTAATTTAAATATGTTCAGTGCTCCAACAAAGGTCATCTTATAATCATGTTGTCAGTGAAGACTTCCCAAACCTTTTTAATCATGTTGAATTTTTATTTCAGTATTGGAAAATAATCTAATTACCAAGATCAGGTGTAGGTATACAGTTATATTTGTAAAAGCAGAAGGTTAAAGTAAAATTTGAACTGGTAAATATGTGTAATTCTTTTGATTTGGAACTTCCCATTATAAGTGAAAATGAAATATCTTTTTCCTACTGCAACATCTCTCATTTTAGTTCTATCAGAGAGAAATGGAACTTATATAGCAACTGAATTATTAGCACCTACTTTATTTATTGTGTGTGTGTGTGTGAGGGAGAGAGAGAGAGAACACTGTCTGTGAACTTCCAGTCTTGCATGATAGAAATTAATGAATAATGAGTACAGGTTTTCAACTCACATAACTATTCTTCTTGCCCCTTCTGTGAAATATATTTGCACCATAAAGGTGGTCCACCATACAGCAAAAAAAGAACTATGTCAACATTTTGTTTTGATGAGTATTTTTTTAGTCAGATATACCTGTCCAGTTGCACTTCACACAACAAGAATCTTAAATAATAATCTGTTTCTATATTTATTGTTTCAAAAAAACTACATTAGCAGCTAAAGTTTAACAGGGTCCTAAATTCCATATGTACTTTGTATTTAACACTGTATTGATACTTTGAATGAACAGATTAATGGTCAAAACAAAGCAATGGCAGAGTGTAGTTACACTTTATAAAACTGGGGAGGGGATGTGACTGCTGTATTAGAACAGGAAAAAAACAAGATTGATAATTTTGATTGATAAGATTGATACCCCAACTCAGTTGATTTGAACCGTAACTTGACCATGAATAGTAAAAACTTTCCTTTTAAATTGTCTTTTTGAATTCCCACAATGGATCTCCATTCCTTATTCCTTTGCAATATGTACTGTGATACCTGCTGTCCTGATATTATTTAAAACCAATAGTCTGTGAGGATACTCTGGGTTTCATAGCACATACTGCATATTTCTGTATTTATCTCCTCCCTAGATTTACTCAAGATAATTTAAATAGTCATGAATTCAAAGTTGTCTATAGAAAAAATGCAACTAGTTTCAGAATTTAAATATGTTCAATTTGCCATTAGTCTTGAATGTTGCAATTATTCTGTGTTACTGGATGGAAAATGGCAATTTTAAGCAAGTAATGCAAAAAATAATCATATTATTTCTGTAATGCTCTCTCACTGGATTAAAATTTAGTTCATTAAGAGGTTTAGATGCCTATTTTAAGCTTGCCTTTACATACTCTGCTAATCCTTTGCTAACACATTTCATGCTGTTAATAAACAACTTTTTTACTAAGAGGAGGAGCTTATTTTTCTCAAATGAATTCTAAATGATTTCATTTCTAAAATATATTGTCAACATTAAATTTTCAAAGTTATCTCAGCTACCTGTATAGTTATCCCTTGTGAAATATCAAAATAATTTTCCTTTTTCATGCTTTTTTAGAAACTTTATGAAGGAAAAGAATAGACATATGTCAACAATCTGACACAAAATATGTTTCTCTTTTCAAGTGATTTTTCTCCTATTCTTGTGCTCCCTGAATTACCTATAAAGGCATGCACAGTGGTTTGTGGGTAGGAGGTGGCTTTACTGTAAATCTCAAAATGCATTCTATCTTCAATTAATGTTTCAAATGCAAAATATCTAAAAAAAAATCACATAAGACCATTTTTATTTAGAAGGATCTCTCAGCAACTTGCCTAATTACTGTTTCAGTTTTAGAATTACACCCTTAAGCCTGTATAATTTTGCATTGCTTAACCTGAAATCATTATGACTGCTCATATGCGTACATTATTCCTTCACTTGCAGAGACATGCACTCTTGAAACCTCGTACATTCTTCCCAGAGCTGAAGTATGTGGATTACAGTGTTGAAGTGAGCATGCAAGAATTCTTTAAGGTTCCTGAGAAGTTCTCTATTCCAGTGTTGGCATCAAGTAGAGTTAATTTGAAAGTTCCATCAGCAAAAGACCTTTCACCTCAGAAAACAGGTACAAATGATCTTAAATATGATGACATTTTTTTTCTGAATTTCTATTTTTAAGATTTCCCTAACTAGATTCAGAAAATGTTCTTTTTCTTCATTTTCCTATTCATCCAATCCTCAGCCTTGTCTTTGCCATCACTACCCAAGTTCTATTTTGTTAGTTCAAAATGATGCTTTCCGCTTGCCTGTGGTTTTCTGAAAAGCATACAGCCACAGGAGATTTGCTCTAAAATATAAATTAGTTTGGTTTGTGTATGTCACAGTTCCCAAATTTGTGCTCATTTCTCACTTCCACTTCACATCCAGCACTGATTTGCATGCATATAGGACAAGGGGCAATGGGTGCAAGCTGGAACATAGGAGATGCCACTTAAATATGAGAAAAAACTTCTTTATGGCAAGGGTGATGGAACACTGGAATAGGCTGCCCAGGGAGATTGTGGAGTCTCCTTCTCTGGAGACATTCAAAGCCCGCCTGGACACGTTCCTGTGTGACCTGATCTGGGTGTTCCTGCTCCGGCAGGGGGATTGGACTGGATGATCTTTCAAAGTCCCTTCCGGTCCCTGATATTCTGTGAAATTGTGCCACTTATACCACATATCTTCTCTTCATTGCCTACTCCTTAGTCAGCCAGAGGGAGGTACATGATTATATCAAAGCTAATGTAATGTCCTACCAGTGTCTGATGACAATACAAATAATTTTAGTTTTACTGCTTAAAACATAGGTAGTAGTTTCCTTAGTGAATTTAGTAAAGGCCTGAATTACAGTCAGTCCACCAATGTGAAAAATCCATACATTTGTTTAATCCCTTCTTTACAGTCCAGCATGTTTCTGCAGTTTACTTCTTCAAGCATCATTGGAGCAATCATGTTTTCATACTTGATGTATTTCTTGTGATTTTTTTTTTCTTTTCTGGAATAAAACCGAGAAGTTTCTCCATAATTTCTGACAAGACTTTTTGTGACAGATTCACCCAACTTAGACTACAGTATCTCTGCTGTAAAACTTTTTACGGTGTCACCGGGCCTGTTTTTATGGAGAAGAAAATAGTTATTGCATTATTAGAAACAAGACTAGCCTGATGAGTAACTACAGGACTAGCAGCCAGTAGAAGTTGTAGAATAGATGTAGTACAGGTTGGAGGCGGAAACGTTACTGGATGACAGGATATTTAAATCTTAGTTAAAATCCTTTTGTTGTCAAGTTAAAAAATAATTGCCTATGTTTGTAATAATTGATGTAGAGGTGTACTAAAAAAAAGTCATAATGACTTTGTTGAGTGGTGTAGTGGATTCTTTGGATGGCAGTGTAGAAGAGGGCCATATCAGCTGGGAGAGAGAGAGTAAAATCTGCAGGCACAAATCTGATAAGGACACAGTAAGACCTCCATCGTGATCTCAGAACAAAGACTGTTACCTGACCAAATGACAGGTCACTGTTGTTTAGCAACTTCTTGAATTATTTTTGAAGTTGTAATGTAAATGGACGTATCTGAAAATTTGAGACTATTAATTGCTTAAATGTAGTGAAGAAACTGTTACATTAAGGAAGTGGTTATTTTTATGTTAGTTCATGCTTCTTCTTTATCCATCGCAGGAAATTATAAAAGTATTGGAAAGAGGGAAGTAAGCATAGGAAATCAGAAACTGAATCATGCTGCAGTGAACATGATCTTTTTGGTATTTTATATTTTTTTTTTCTAGGACACTTAATAGTCAAATGAGGGAGTAGAAATGTCAAGATTATACAGGGAATTAATTGGAACTTTGATAGTGAATTCAGAGAGGTGATGAGCTAAAGAAAAGCTGAAAAGGGAAGCTCAGATAACCATCTGATAGCATGAAGACAGGCAAAGATTTGTTCACTACAAAGGCAGTGCTGGCTGATTCAGTGTGTTTGTTGTGCTAATGAGGAAACACAGCAATATTTACAGGTTCTTAGAAAATCTAATATTGTGACAGAAGTCCCCAGGTGGTGTTCCTGTGGATGGCAGCAAAACATTGGTCTCATCTGAAAATGTTGTTAACTTCATTATCTGAAGAATAAGCAGTATTTTAGCCACAGTGGTAGCTTTCCTGAGGGTGGGAGTAGCTGCTTCTCTGAAGAAACATCAGAGTGCTTAGATTTATGAAGAAAAACAATGGTGGAAGCAAGCTAACTAAAATCAGCCCTTGGATCAGAGTTTCTTAGACTGCAATAGCAGGAAAAGTGTCCAGCCAATATTTTAAGAACTTTGTCAACAAAGAATTGGTAAAAATCAGTGTGACTAAAGTTATTTTCTTGTAAAACAGATCTTGTTAAGTAACTATATTACATTTTTGTCAGTATTACTGATCCAATAGATAAAAAGCATGCAATATGTTTACCTTACTTCCAATACTACATCTTGACCAAACCCAAACCATATACTTGTATGGAACTAAAATAATATATTGGCCAGACTGAAAAACTTTTTCAGTCACATTTTGTTAATTAATAACAAATTTTGTTATTAATTTGTTGCTAAGAGAGTCATCAGAAAGCGAGCCCTTAGGAACTAGTGCTTGTTGGACAATGTTAAGTACTTTTCATCAGTAATCTAGAAGATGATATTATATAAAGTCTTTGTCGAATTAGCAAAGACCCACATTTTACGAAAGAATGTTTAGCTGGAATCACTTTATAGTTATAAGCTATGTATTTTAGTCTAACCAAATATGTAGTAGTATATGTGGAACAGTCTGTGTACTAAGCCAGGTAAGAGGTTGGTTTTGGAAAGCGGTTTATTAGTTAAAAGGACTAAGAATGTGCAAAATTATGATCTCAATGTGTTTTCTTTATTAATGCTAAAATGAGATCTACAGATAAATTAGAAGCATCATAAGAAGTGGGGGGATGGTCTTGTCTTGGTCCACACTACTGGCAGAACCAGTTCAGAACTGAAGGGTCTGATGTCTGTAAGTTTATGGAAATTCTGGAGTAATTTGAAAACGACAAACCTTGAAAATGTTCCAGTGCTAAAGCTTAGAACAAGAGTAACTCTGTGATCACTTTGAATTTATGTGCGTGCCAGGCAATTCAAGCACAACTCCTATAATGTGTTAGTGCTATGCCACCCGAGGAGTCTGTACTTACTACATGTGGAAGGAGATCATCTAGTAAATCTGCTGTGAGTTGAATGCATAAGGACACAGTCTAAACCTCGGCCCAGCTCTGTTTCATCCTGAGATTCTTAGGGATCCTTTGGTCTCTTCTTTGTTTCATCTCACCTTTGGTCTCTGCGTTGAACTACAACTTGAATATCCCTGTCCTCCTACAGCTCCTCATGATGGTATGCAGAATGCATCCTATAATTTGCTGCTGTGAAAAAAAAAAAAAAAAAAGGTATGTAAAAAGATCACATCACATCCCACAGTTTTTGTTTACCATTGGCTCAAATAAGATTCTTAAGAGCTTCAGTCTCTCTGGAACATCAGAATTATCCTTGGGAATAAGTCAGTCACTGTGTATAGGTATAGGAAAGGTAATTGACAGTAAAATTGTGATGCTTCATAAACCAAAGGATAGTGAACTGAGCGTTTAGAAACTCCTGTTAGGCATAGTTAACATTGAAATAAGTTGCCCTTTTCGTAGTGGTATGTTATTAAAGAATGAAAAGGCTAAAATGCCAAGTAGAATTAAAATAATGGCTGCAGATTTTAAGCAATGGAGAAGTAGCATCCAAAGCCAGCTCCATTCACTAAGCTAACAAATTGCTTGTATCATTTGATAAAACCTCCATAGAAATGCTTTGACTGTCTTGCCTCTTCAGTTTCTGTACATGTTTCCAGAGCAAAAGTAGTACAAGTTGCAGCTGGTTTGACTTTTTAGCTAATGGATTCTATCCCTTTGTTTTTGCATCTTTTTCCCAACCCTTGCTGTAATCCTTTATTCATCAGGGAGTCATGCCTTTTGTGGTTATTAATATAAGGAAGACATGACTTTAAAGGTAATGGAGAAATTGTTGTGCGATGAGTGAAACTGCAAACACAAGAGATGACAGCCTGTACAAAAGGGCTGTAAGAAGCCCTAAGTTCCAATCCCCCAGCCGTGGGCAGGGACACCTTCCACTAGAGAAGATTGCTCAAAGCCCCATCCAACCTGGCCTTGAACACTTCCAGGGATGGGGCAGCCACAACTTCCATGGGCAACCTGTTCCAGTGCTTCACCACCCTCACAGTAAAGAAATTTTTCCTAGCATCTAACCTACATCTCTTCTCTTTCAGTTTTAAACTGTTACCCCCCATCATTGCAATCCTGGGTAGATTCCCTCCCGATCTTTCCTGGGGGGCCCATTTTAGGTACTGGAATGTGTCCCCAAAGTCTTTTCTACTCCAGGCTGAACAACCCCAACTCTCTCAACCTGTCCTTATAGGCAAATAGCTGCAGCCCCCTGATTCTTGTCCTAGCCTACATCTGACCTACTTGAGTAGGTCAATGTCCTTCTTAGGCCCCAGAGCTGGATGCAGTACTCCAGTTGGGGTTCCGCAAGAGAGGAGTGAAGGGGGAGAATCACCTCCCTCAACATGCTGGCCACACTTCTTTTGATGCAAACCTATAACCTAGGGTAAAAGTTTTACTCATTACTATGCAGCTATAATAGGGTATACCTGGTCCTATAATTCATTCTTATCAAACCTTTCTTTTCTATTCTACTTCCCTTTCTTTCCCAGGAAAGCTTCAACTTCTAATGAAATCAGAGAAAATTAAGAATGGGTTGTGATAAGCTTTTCAGCAACATAATCAGAAGGTTTAATTAAGCGCCTGTCATACTACATGGACCCCTTTTGTTATAGAACAGAATTTTATTTAACCAAATGGTTTAAAGTATTCTTGACCTATTTTTTCCCCATAATCCTTTTTTTGGTGTGTGTGTGTCTCTCTGTTTATAAGACTATGAGCTAGGCTAAATGTGGGAATAGCAAGTTGTGATCAAATGTTTATATGTATTGTACCTGTTCATGTTGGAATGGGGAAGGTTTTTTTTCATATTTTTCTGTTATATTTATTTTTGTTGTTTATATTCTGTCTGACATAACAGGATATAAATTTTGTTTCTACCAGTAATAATGAATATTACATATATTATAAAACATAAATCCATTCTATTCGGTCACTTCTTTATATATTATGTTATAATCATTTGGAGCAGCCTAGTAAATACCCAGATTGGCATGGCTATTAAACTTTAGTCTGACATTTACTGGTAATTTAAAAAAGAAAAAGAAATAGCAGATCTTAGAGTGATAACTAAAAGTATTTATCATTCCCAATCCTTAGCAGAGAGGGTCTCAGTTTTGTATTTTGCTCCAAAATCTACATCTTCAGCAGCAACAAGGCAACTCTAACTAAGTCTAAAATCGTGGTCTGATCTCAGTATTTTTCATATGTATGATAAATTATAGTCTAGAGTTAGAAGTATGTGATGTGTGATGTTACGCCAATAATTCTGTTGTTTCTTCCTAGTGTTCCTGGTCCACCTCCTGTGTAAGTTTTTCAGTATGTAGGTATGGTTTTTGATTTTGTTTTGGTTTTTTTTTTTTTTTTGTGAATAAAGTCTTAATCTTTTAAAGCAAAATTACATAGTCACTGTGCAAGAAAAAAACTTTTGTTATCCTTCTAATTTTACTGCTTGCTTTTGAGGTTTTATTCTAGCTCCTTACCAGGTTGTCTTTTAGAGTTCAGTTTTGTGATTTAACTGACAGTATAGTAATAAAAAATTAATTAGATTTGGTGGTCTTAATCATCCAGGATAGTAAGGAACAAATGGGATTAACAAGTGTAAGTGGTAGCATTCCTTTTTACTCTTCCTTCAATGAACAAAGGATTTATTTAAAATATAATTCTGTTTCAAATTGTAGCTCCAAAGAATGGTAATCTAGAACTTTAGTTTTCATTCCACCTGTAGCTATTGAATACTAGATATGTATTAATAGAAAGTGTTTTGAACTTGCAAAAGTGAGAGGGATTTAAATATTAGACTGAATGTATCTCTCATGTTGAATACCTGCAATCATGAATTCACTGGACAAGGGTTGTATTTGTTGCAGGTTGTTTTGTATTGTAAAAAATTCTTGGAAGGCCTCTCTCTTATGCTGGTGTGTGAGTAGGCATACTGCTGTGGTGAAGACAGATGCCAATGCTCAGAAAACATGTCAGAGTATCCCTTTACCTCATTCTCTGATCAGAATTGAGATTCAGAAGATTCACTGAAGCCTGGAGTATGCCTAGAAGAAGAACGTGAATTACTTGACAAATGAAACCTTCTGGGGTCAGGGTGCTCGTATGTGATATAGCTTTTCACCAGTGAACTCTGACATCTGCTTGGGTGACTGACAGTGTCAAGGCTTATCTTTGTCTTTGGTACAGTCTTGAGACCGTAACCATGTGACCATGGATCTGGTCTTGGCAGTGCCTATTTCTCATCATCATTGGATCTGGAAGGAAGACACTGACTTCCTTTCACTGTATTTATTTTATTAATTTAACTTTATTTATTATTGAATATTTGGGATTGTCCCATGCTGTAGTGCTTTCCTAGTTTGCTTTCCTAGTTTGTCCCATGCTGTAGTGCTTTCCTAGTGTCACTTCTTTCTTCTGAATGTGAAAACACAAAAACCTTGAATAGAGAGGTTTTATGGCTTGAAGTTGTAACTTTGAACATGACTTTGAGACTTTGAGTAATGGAAAAAGAAACGTGTAGAAATTCCTGAGGCAGAGTCCTTACCTATTTGCATGTGACAGTTCACGGATATTACAGCATGCAAGTAATGCAAGTACTGTGTAAGATGGGCTTCCTGTTTATTTCGTTTTCTTTTTTCAGAGTTTTTGTTTTCAGTCTTCTGCCTTGAGAGGACTTTACATCACCAATTGTACTATTAGCAGAAACCTGATAGTCATACTCTTGAACTAGAAGTATTTTAAAGGAAAGAATGTATATGGAGTAGATGATTCATAGCAATTGATATGCAAAAGCATTCAGCAGCAGATCAGTAGCAGCGTGTCAATACTTCATACTATACATTGTAATAATAAACAAATGCCAATGGCTGTTGCCATGTGATGATAAATATACATATATATTGCTTCAGTAATGATAAATTTATGCAGTTCTTTAAAATAATGGTAATATTTCAATTTTCAAATAGGTATGCACCTAAGCAAGTTCTGATATACACTTGCTGTGTTTTATAGGCATGTACATTACATTATTGAACTTTCTAAGGCAAGCATGCAACTAGAACACTTTTAGTCATGCCATATGGTTTAGTTTCTTTCCTAGTTTATAAAGACAGACATAAAAAACCTGGACAGGAAAACAAAACTAAGACTTTTTTTTTTNGAAAAAAAAAATAAATCTTTTTTTTTTTTTTTTTTTTTTTTTTTTTGCTGGCTAGGTTGTACTATTTCAGCATTAAAATAGTCCAGGAAGGAATATAAAAGTCCACAATGCATTTTCAATGAAAAAAGTGTTGTTCCACCTTGCTGTCTAATTTAGATTCACTATCATAAGCTAATATCAGAGTTCTGTTGCCTTGTACTACAGGGTTTGACAATGCTGGTTGCATGCTGTTATTCTTGTAAAGAATATCCAAAAAAACGACCCCCCACCAAAGTCTCTGCCAGCTGCATTTTTAGATCAATTAAAGAAAAAATACATTAATTTTTTTTTTTTTTTTTTTTTTTTTGTAATTAATAACCCATTAAGGGTTTGCTTGANGTTTTTTTTTATCCTCAGCAGAGCTCTTTTTCTGATTGATCAAGTGTGTTTAGATTTACAAATTTATTGTTTTTAGATAGAGTGAAAGAAAATCCGCAAGGAAACATACACAGTGATAGCAAAAAATCGAAAACATATCAGCACTCATTAAGAGATATAAAAGTGTGCTTGCTTTTTCAAGTGTACCAAGTAGAGTGATGTTCTAATTCAGCTTATTTGAAGACACAATAGATAAACAAAGGACAGGAGAGTCTGGGCTCTTCAATATGTTGCTTATTTAACCTCCTAGGCGTCCATACCTGCAAATTCAGTCTTCAGGTTAATTTAACCTGTTATATGTGACACGCGCATGATGTCAGAGGCTGAGATAAGTTCACTGTGAAATTTAGCTTTTAGCTTCTAAATAGATAAAACTATCATTGCTGAATAAAAGCTAATATAATGTGCAAGTAATTGACTAACTACTGAAGGTCCATAGTTTCCTGTCTTCTGAAATGTTGCTAGCAAATTGTGATATGGGAGAACAGCATTTGCATTATTGCTCTATCCGTCCTTCCATAATTTGTAATAGGGCTAAACCAGAAGTCATGGGCTTAATGCAGCCTTCCAGTATCTGAAGGCAGTCTACAGGAGAGCTGGAGAGGCAGGAGAAGCTGGAACAGGTTGCCCAGAGAAGTTGTTGGTGTCCTATCCCTGGCAGTGTTCAAGGCCAGGCTGGATGGGGCTTTTGGCAACCTGCTCTAGTGGGAAGTGTCCCTGCCCAAGGCAAGGGGGTTGGAACTTGATGATCTTTAAGGTTCCTTCCAACTCTAACTGTTCTAGAATTCTATGACTGTTAATTCCAGATGGTGATCAGATTGTCTTTTCCAATAAGTAAATGGCACACTATGCCAGGCAGTAGCTAGAGAACATGAACAACACTGACATGCTGTAATTTAGCTTTCCAAGAATGTGTGGTGGGTGATATTACACACCAGAAATTTTGCTTTGGTAAAAAAGTTTTGTTTTGACAGCTGTCTCGAAACAACCCAATTCAGATATTCAGATTTAGGATCAAGAAATATTTTCCCACCAACATTTCTCTAAAACAAATCTAGAAAATAAAACTGTTTACCTATTTCACATGAAATATCTCCTCATCAAGCAAAAAAATATCCTGCCTACAGAAGGAAGCTGTACCAAAACTCTGTATTGTTCTCCCTGGCTATTCCCGTTTGGGAGAAATGCTTGCAGCTTCATTCATTTTCTTGGATGCATGCTCTGCTTCTTGTTACATAGAAATAACATAAATGCTGCCCATTGCTTACTTTTATGATTTGTGTCTCAGAAATAGTTAGGCCAGTTGTGATCCCACAGATTATTTTAATGAACTCTTTGAATTAATTCCTAGACTAATCTTTGCTGAATATCTTGTGAGACTCAGAAAGAAGAAAAGATGTTTTTAAGCCCAGTTTACTGAATGGTATTCAAAATTAGCAAGGAAAAAATATTTTGCAGAACAGCCTTCACCTGTAATCCACAAGCAAGTGATTTCCGTAATAATTTTGATTTGGAGATCCTGTCTCACTTCAGGAACCACGTCTTATTGCATAAAATACTTGTAATGTTAAATAAGCATCACCAATTGACTTACTTTCCTTTTCACTGATTGTAATTGATCATAATATTTGAATTATTCAACTGACCTATTCTCCACTGCACTTTTTAATGCATAAGGAATAAATATTTTAACAAAAGTAATGCCAAACTAAATATTATAAACATAGAATTACATGGGACATGGGTAGGAAGACTTTTCTTGGTTTTCTTTTTGAATTTTTCTATTTGAGGTGTTTCTATTTGAAAGTGTGCATTTCAAAGATGGGTGCAACTCAGTGACAGATAACCCTAATTACTAGTAATTACAATTTTCATGTAGTGCAAGAAAGTAAAACTCATGAAGAAATGCTTCAGATTTTCCAGTACACTATATTATCTTCCGATACATGTTGTAGACAACCACTTTGTCTTGAGATACAGGTATTTAAAATGTGTACTTTACATTTTAAGTAAATATTTTTTTTCAACATCCTAAAATAATTCTCATAGACAGAGAAAATTAGGGACTGTACTAATGATCTTAAAAACGGAGAGGACAGTTTCATTTCATGTATAACTGACCAACTCAGGTCACTTTTGTGGAAGATTTCCAATGGGGATAATAACTTAGTGACAAAATAGAAAAAAATGTAATAATTCAAAAATTACCAGGCTATTAATCTTGTCTTTAAAAGGGAACAAACTAATTTATTTTGGAGAGGGTTAAATCTGAGATGCAATTTATAATCTTTGTGAAAGCTTAGTAATGTTGAAAGATTAATAATGTCATTCTGTATGATTTATCTCTTGAACTTGAGCTATTTTTCCAAAAAAGTAGTGAAGTAGTGATCACATAAGGCAACAAGAAAGCATCAATTTGCTGTTTATTTGCAGAGGTGAGAACTGAATACATGGGGAGCACCACAGTGAACTAGAATGAGTAGCTTCGCAAATAAGGATTGATTGCAATTTCAAAATTCAGTAGTTGTCATTGAAGGTATTAGAATAATTAGAGTCCAGTTGTCATACATATGATCAGAAAATAACCCAAATTAAGGAAGAAGGGAAATTCCACGAGAATTTATCAGGTATTCCCCCTCAGGGAGAAGCAATATTTTTTGAGTTTTATCTGTAATGTTCTATTGTGTCGTTACATTGTCTCTGACCTTCCTCATTATCTTTTCCAACTTTAGATGTTAGTTTTTAACCTTGGAAAGCAGAGAAAAGAAATAGTCTTTGTTACATATAGAACTACAGTGAAATTTTTACAGTTTCTATCTTCATGTAATTTTTAAGGTTTCTTAGAAACTCTTATGAGAGTTGGATTTTACATGGCCAGTTACTGCAGTAACTCATGTGCGTCTCCTTCTTTGGAAAATGTCCTACAAGGGCTATTGAAGGGCTCAAAATACTGTGAAATAATCCAATCCTTTCTGTAAGCAAGAGCAGAGGAGAAACTCTTTGCAGCTGAATCATTAGACCTGACCATGTCCAAAGATGGACAGCATTTATATTTTGCTTCTTTCTTACTCTAGAGATTGCCATGGGGAGTTTTCCCTACTTGCTATGGATTGGGCAAGTGGGACTTTTCATGATTTTCTTCCAACTTGGACACCCCTTGCATTTTGGGAAACTAAGACTTTCAATCCAAAATTGGGCATAGGAAAAAACTAATGAGTACCTTTAATGATAACTACTAAACTTAACAGAATTCCAGTCATTGTTGGGGCTACTATTAGCCAAATATACTGTATTGTCTCTGATCTCTCATGGTAACTGTTGACAACAAAAGTGTAGTATTTACTGTACATTTTTGATATTTGCCAAACTTTCTACTAGATTTAATAGATCTTTTAAAATACTTCTCTGTGCAGTACTAAAGCCAAATGAAAATGTTGTTTATATGGTTACATATACTTCTTTTTAGGAAAACAAAAATTTTGCTATGGCTATACTTACATGCTAACAGTCCTAAAGATCTAATGTATGATTTAAATTTTAGCGTGTACTGCTGGGGATATCCTCCTGCAGTTTATTGGAAATCTCTCCAGATTTTACTTGTGAATTCAATGTTTCTGAAAGCTTTACAACACTGCAATTTTTTGTTGATGTGGGGTTTGTTTGTTTGTTTGTTTTTGGTTTTGTTTTATTTTTAGATACAAGTGATGCAGTTGAGCTTCCTATAAAATTCATTCCTCAGTATGCTGGTTGCTACCACTGTCAGATTCTTCTGAAGTCCTCCTGTGATGTTCGTGTCTATGAGATTGAATGTGTTGTGAATACAGACCATGCTGAAGCAGAGCTTGAATTTCTAACTCCAGTTTACCAGGCCGTGGTTCAGGATATTCCAATAGTAAGTTCACTCTATCAATAGAAACTAAACTAAGATTCAGGATTTTAAAAAAATCCTGTGCCCGATTCCAGTGACTCTGGATCAAAACAATTAAAAACACTAACTTCAGTATTATTACTCAGAGTCCATATTGGACATAATATAAACCTTATGAGGAAAAAAAAGTTTCTGGCATTTCTTAAATTAAATTCTTAATTTGATAGTCTTATTTCTAATGTTTTACTCCTGTCCTGACAATTGTTAATCTGTTATTTAATAATAATAGCACAATGAAAGTGTAAAAAGGAGTTATTTAACCTAAGGAACAAATGAATTGTTTCTGTAAAAAGGAGAGATGTTGAAGAGTGAAAAAGAAGTAGGTTACATACAATTTGGAAAATATGGCTAGCATAGGCAGTGTGTAAGCTATAGTTTTGTCTTATCTTTTCTGGGTATGAAACCTTTGACACATGAGGAGTTAGGATCAGGGAGTGAAGGTGGACTGGAGGCTGGAATATCATCTCCCTCAGAAAATTATTTCTCAAAATTTAGAGAACTTTTCCAATTTAAAATAAACAAAAAATATGGAAAAAAGATGATAAGGAAAGAGCTGGAGCTGTGAGAGAAAGGGTAAAGGTTCTTTAAGAGATGAGTGGTAAAATGTTCCTGAGATTTCAACTATGGCTTTGTCTGCGTACTTGATGTAATCTTTTGATATTAGAACTGAAGAATACTAGTGAGTTAATTCATGGAAAAATTCCAAGATTTTGTAGGCAAAAGAATGGGGTAAGGTTAAAACAAGGTTACTTACTGGGGAAAGACCATACCATGTATGTTCTGTGAAATACTGAAAGTAGACAAGTAACTTAATTAAAAAAGTTAATTAACAAAGAGAAAATAGTGAAGAAAATGACTCTGCAACAGTGTAAGTAGCCAAATGAGCAATATATGCTCATTGGCACTTTAAAGAGGGACACTAAGATTTTCTACAGGTAGAAAAGGGACAGAATTTTGGCAAGCATTAAGCAGCACCATAAAGATACTTCTAAATATCTATAATGATACTTATAAATTTCATCTTGACCATTAGCTATATCATGTACATATTCTTCCAACAAGTATTCCTGTTGACAACATTGCTACTGATAGTATTGCATTCAGAATGTCTGGCTGCCAGGAATAAGGGATTTATTATTAGCTTAATTAATTTTTAAGATACACTGTTTTGTTCTCTCCAGTGGTGCTCTGAGCCAGTACTTTGGGAATATGACTATGGTGCTCTGTTTTGACAACTGCAAGTAAAAGTTGAAATGCATGTTAAAGGCTTTAAATTCATAATCTAATTTACATTTTACTTTGATTTCAGAGCAACATGTCCAGCCAGAATTGGCAACTTGAAGCAATTTTGGAAGGAGAGGGTTTTTATGGCCCTTCT
>VZTM01016583.1:0-12529 GCA_013400555.1 Jacana jacana
TGGGAAGACAAAGCTTGTACCATAGCTTGCCCCTTTCTGCCTTGGTTTGGTGGAGACAGGAACGTGAACCATCATTATAAATGGGTCATAGCATCTATTAACTAAACCAGGAGAGATGAGTCTTTAGGGATCATTTTCTTTCTCCCCCCTGCAACATACCTCTTCTCTCTGGTAAATCAAATTCTGGCACAGAGATTTAGAGTCTCTGTGACATGCTCCATTTGGACTTTCTCCCCTGCCAAGGCATATAACAAAAGAATGAAATGTTCCTTTTCTGCCCTGCTGAAATCATGCTCTCTGGCCTGTTATGAATTAGATCCACAGTCTGAGTATCTCCCTCTGTGATCAGCTTTCATTACTAATAACCAGCTCGTTCTCCCTTGCAAGTCAGAAGCAAGAGCTTCTGAAAAAGAAGCAAGAGCTTCTGACTCAGTTCAGACATTTCAAACAGAGAGATGCACAAAGACTTCTAATTAGTGCCTAAATATTCTATCTTGCACTACCTACAAATTAGTGTGAATGCAGGCTGCAGAGGCTGTTAAAAACCCAATCAAAGAAACTGATGGATTTGTTAAGTCGTGCTTTTTTTTTTTTTTTTTTTGTCACCGCAACGTAGGTGTGGGTGCAATTTGTAATTTTTCCCTATTTTAGCATATGATGTTGCCAAAGATTCAAGATTCTTAAAATTCTGCTTCAGTCCAGGTTACACAGTTTATCAGTTCATGGGTTGTTGTGGATTTTTTGCTGTTGCTCCCTGACTTTACCTTTGCCTTCTGTATCACTGTTGTCAACATCCCTGTCCTGCAGTTTCCTGTGCCTTGTTTTGAGTTGCCCTTCATTTTGAGACATATTTTTCAGGAATCATTGTCATACTGTTTCTCAATTCTTACCTCTGCTAAGGAAGTTTAAATGCTTTTCCTCCTTTACTCCTGCCCCCTCAAATTATTTTTAAAGCAGGAATAGATGGGGAAAGATGATATATTTCAAATGGAGCAAGTATCAGATGCTTACATATATGGAAAAATGATACTCTTGTATTTGCTTTTATGCATTGCTGATCATTTCATAGCAAAGGTTGCTCAAGAAGGAAAATTAAAGCTTCTCTGTCTGCAGTATGCCATTCACTAGCTTGTGTATCTTCATCATAAGCACTTTCATGCACAACTTCCCTAAATGAGGAAGGTCATATTGTGTAGTGATTTATAACCTGGAGAAACTTTTGATTTCAAAGGGACAGCATAGGGTATAAATCAAAGAATTAATTTGACCCAACAATCTGCCAGAAAGACAGATTTTCAGAGCTCTTATTCTTTATTTCTGATACATTCTTTTCAAGATGGAGTGATAAAACTGAGCACATGGTTCAAGGTGAGCCCACACACTGATTTACAGAATGGCCTTATAGAGTTTTCAGAAGTATTCTCTATTCTCTGATTGTATTGTAACATCTTGTTTGGTTTTTAATCATGACTGAACACCAGGCAAAGATTTTCACTGAGCTGTTCACAATGATAGCCAGGACGTTTTTCCTTAAGTACTTACAGTTAATTTAGACCCCATCAGCGTTTCAATTGTTCCTTCCAGTGTGCCTTACCTTGCTGCTGTCACAATGAATTTCATTCCCTATTGTGCTGCTGAGATACCATGCTTTGTTAAGATCTTCTGTCCTTTGTAGATTAACCGACTCTCGATAGCATTGAGAAAACAGTTTCATGGAAAAATTTGCCAGTTCACCAGTCTCATCTTTCCAGAACAGGTACAAATGTTCAAAAAAACCCTGCAATCTCCAGTACAGAATGGAGTACTGAAGCTCAAAATGTCACAAATATACATACCTCTTTGGTCAATACAGTTTTTCTTAATAATACATTCTTGAAATTCAGGCAAAAAGTGGCATACTTCTGATGAGTTCCTCAGTACAGTGATAACAGGTTAACATTTGGATTCCTCACTAGGTTAAAAATAATAATATGTTGGCTTTACCCTGAGAGTCTAGGGAGGAGCCAAAAAAGCTTTGGAGAGCTGCTCTCTGTACTGTGGATCTGGGTAGATTGAGAGAAAAATGGTACTTGGCTGAAATGGCATTTTTTTGGCTCAGAGATGAAATGCCTGGTGGAGAAGGATCTGACTGACCCGTGCGGGATTTTGCTGAATTGCTTTACCTTTTTATTAAACATTATCAGTACTTTAGGTAGCATTCTGCTTGGAAATAACCAGCCTATCGCAACAGTGAGTGCACAGCTTCCTTGTTCATTCATCTCTCCACTGCTCTGTAGGTCTTTTCTAGGGTTTAAGGTGACCTTGGAATTTATGAAGGAAAATAAAGGATTGGAGTTAAACGTGTTATAAATCATTGACCTACTTGGATGGCAGCTGGTAACATCTGAATGACAGACACTATAGAGATAACTCATATTGTAACAGCAGTATTTTCAGCAAAACAGAATGAGAAATAAAGAGATTGTTCTGCAGTTAGAGGAATGACATGGTACAAACAGGCAAAATGAACAATTATTGCAGCATTAAGCTTATAAGACCAGTATTTTAGAATGATGTAGTGAGTCAAAGAGTAACTTGCTCTTTGCTCTTCTCGGCCAGGTAGAGTGGATGTAATGTAAGAGGCCAGCCAGAATCATAGCAGCCTGTGTTGGTAGAGGAATCCTAATTTAGGGGAAAGAAAGAAAAAGGAACAGAGCTGTCAAAGAAGAGCTGATTAGATAAAACATTCCTTCTGCGTAGATATGAGGACGCTTTGAAGACAAGCTTATCCTGAAGAATGGTAAGAAGAAACTAATTCTTTTCATGCACTCATGCAGCAGAAGATAATGGAAATGCTTCAGGTTAAAATTAGAGCTGATTGAGACTTTAAACCCAGAGCCCTTAAAAGTGCTTTTTTTTTTTTTTTTTTTTCAAGAGGGCAATAAAGCTGGCTGTTTAAAATATTTCTTGGGTCCAATGGAGACATGGAATGAGAGTTTGTACTTGTTCCATATATGGGGACCTGTAGTTCAAATCTTTGGCCTGAACTGGCCTCACCATCCACTTAGATGACCTAATTGCTGAGCTACGGATGATTCATTATGAATTAGGGGTTCTTCCACTTCTCTTCAGAAGGTTTTAAAAGTGGGGTGTTTTTTTTGTTTGTTTGTTTGTTTTTGTTTTGTTTTGTTTGTTTGTTTTCCACTCAGGAACTTAAGCCATAGTTATGAAACCTCAAAATAATTTTGTGGTAGAGAAAATTGATTTGCTACTCAGCAATCTTGGCTAATCACAGGATATTTAGGCCTCAATACCACTATGTGATTTCCTTTGTCATCATTCAATATTTCTTGGGATTTTTTGTACTTCAGACAGTTTTGTCTTTTACTTTCTTTCATTTCACTTCATCTTCCACCGTGCTTTTTATGCCTCCACCAATATTTTTTGCAATGGAAACTGTCACTGATCAAAAACTGTATTCTGTATGACAAACAGACAAAAAGACTGCCCAAACCATGACAAAGTCTTAAAGATATTCTGAAACAGTAGTGTCCTGGTTCCAGGAGGTACAAGATTAATTTTCCTAGCAGGGCACAGGTATTCCATCCCATGTGAGCCATGCCCAGGGGGTTGTGGGGAGCTGACCGGGAAAGGGGAGGGGAACAGGAGCTTGCCGGGAAGGGGGACAAGAAGTCGGGGGGTGGGAGTCACGTGGTTGGAGACAGACCCCGATGTAGTTGGTGAGCGGTCGGCATTGTTGTCGTGTTTTCATACTTCTTTACTCGAGTTATTTGTTAGTGTTTTGTTGTTGTGTTAAACTGCCTTTATCCCAACCCATGAGTTTTGCCTTTTTTTCTTGTGATTTTACCCTCCTGACTGTGGACGGGCTCTAGAGCGAGTGGCTGCCATGTGGTTCTTTGTTGCCATCTAAGGCTAAACCACGACAAATAGCAATGGGGAAAGACTTACATTTCATAACTGTTAACATTTCTCTGTCTAGCATATGTTTTTGAAGATTTATCCCTTACATTAGAAATACATGGGTGACCTTGTACTACGTCACTGTAGTTTTAGACAATTATTTCTTCCACTTAGGAACCTTTCCAACAGCAAGTCTTTTTAGAAATACAAATATAATTTCCAATATGTGCTACATTGAACATTTATCTGATAATTATTCAATCAATTCTGATAATTATTCAATCAATTCACAAACCGAGGGAAATATTACTATGCCTATTGCTTATCACAGTTATTGCTATTATGCCTTTCCCTCATTTATATCTTTTTATATATTACACATTTTTATGGGTATTTTTAGCAGCCACACCTTTTTTTCTTTAAATCTTTTTATGTTTTTCCCCTTCATACAGAACTAAACCTGTTGAATAGAATACTAGATAAAGGTTATGTCTTTTAAAAAATAAAACAGGCAAATAAAATATAAATTACTATATGTATTTAGTCTGCAGAAACAAAACTATACAACTGCCATATGCTTCTTTGAAAATGTAAACATTATAATTACTGCATTTTTAACAGGTGTTTAAAGAACTGTAATAAGTATACTGCAAACAGTAGAGCAGAAAAGTGAATAGAAACAACTACTTGCAATTCCAAAAATTTCTGTATCATCTTTCATTCACATTCCTTAAAGCATGTGGGAAATGTAGTTTTCTTTATAAGAAACTATATTTCAGGTTCCTTTTTTCTCAAAAAATTCTGCATCAAGCTTCCTTCCAGAATTTTGTTTACTGACAGCATAACCTCTGTTTAGTATCTGAAAGTTGAACTGTTCTTCCTGTTTCATACATCACCTTCAAAAGTAAAAAATGTATGCCTTATACTCTAAAATTTTATTTTTACTAAAATTAACAGGAAAAAATTTGTTCTTCCAGAGGCAGGACAGCATGCATTGCCCGTAAGACCATCAGGTGCTATACAGTTTATAATGTAAAAAATTCACAAGGAAAACATATAACAAAGCTGCAAAAAGATCATTTTTAAATTTCCATTTTTAACCATAATCATATAAGAAGGATTGCATAAAAAATGATTTAATATTTAATATTGGTTTTGATAAGCATATACTATGACTGACAAATAATAGATTTTGCTTTACAAGCAATATCATAATAAAGCTCTGGTATTCAAGGCTATTTCTATCAGATACTAGATTGAATTTCTTGATAAAGAGAACACATGGGGTTAGCATTCTGGTTCCACTGCTGCAGAACCTTGCATTCACTTACCTAGGTCTAGAGAACTGCACCTTGTACATATGAGTTTTCAAAATTCATAATCATTTGCATCCTTCTCCTAATAATTTATAATGATAGTTGTATACTAACAAGTGGAAATGGCAACACTTAATTTAACTTTAGTAAACAACACACGCTGAAAACACTCAGACATTTCTATAGTTAGAAAAAATGTATTCGGGTATGTGTAGCTTTCAGTTGGACTGTCTTTCTTCTGCATCAGGACAATTCCTGCACTTTATGTGAAGCATGTACTTAATCCTGAATGGGATTGGTGTCAAGTATAATAGAATTCAAGGTACAACCAAATGTTGTTCATAAATATAGATTTAGAGAAAAATGTACATGCATAACAACTCTCCCATTAACCACCTATGTATTGCTTTCAGCTTCCTACCTTTCCACAGTTTTACTTTTTTTTATATTTTCCCGTTATTAGCAGTTACCAGTTTCAATGGCTGGTTGGAATACAATATGAGCCATCACAAGTGTATTTCACACAGTATTTATTATTATTTTAAAGATAACTATTAATATGAAAACTTTACTTTTCTGAACTGATGGTTCCTTTCATTTATTTATTTGTTGAAATACAGTTGCACAAATCAAACCCTCCAACTGAACAGATTATATATGTCTAGAAAGTAGCCATCGATACTGACATCGTAGCCTATATTTTCAAGTATATTTTAGCTTTCTTCCACTTCTATGTCTATTTGCAGTCAGTTTGCCTGTGCTCCTCATCTGTGGCTTAGTTCTGCTTTCACAGGCCAAGTACTTCACCAAAGTGGCCAGTAGAATCCCTTCCTCCAGACCTGCCCCCAAGGACATAAATTCTAGCACAGGACTTACTAGGTCTACATTTGATGGTTTGATGAGATTCTAGTATTTGCAGCAAATATCCATTCAAAAATGTTCATCCTTCTCACTATTAAATCAATCATTTGTGAAGCTGCTGAACTGGTAGCCTAAGTGAAGAGTGTTTTAAAAGTTGAAAAAATACTAAAATTTGGTGTTTTTTTTTTAACCTATCCTCTGTTCGTGTACATATTGGGAGATAAATACAAAGATATTTACACCCCCACACTATCTCCATTTGGCTTAGACTTTGGGTTAGAAAAGTGAGATGAGCAGCTTAACCTCTCCTTTCGTCTCTTGTCTATCACAGTGAAGACTTTGGGAGAGGATTTCTTCCCAGTAACACCTGGAGGCCACATCCAGCTTTATGATGTATTGGTGCCAGGGACACAATCAAGGTCAGGCTTGATGAGGCTCTGAGCAATCTGATGTAGTTAAAGATGTCCCTGCTTACTGCAGGGAGGGGGTTGGACTAGATGACCTTTAAAGGTTCCTTCCAACCCAACACTTTCTTTTTTTCTACGATTCTGTGTCACCACAACTTGTTACTAAACCAACTCATCTGCTTAGTCAGGTTACAAGATACTTTTTTCTTTGGTAGGAAGGCATTTCATTATTTTCTGATTGCTGCGCATCTGGATGGAGGGGATGAAGGCTTTAAATAACGTGATCCCCTTGCATAATTGTTTACAATACATGCCACTACTCCCAGCTGTTATTTCTTGGCCCCAGCTGCAGAAGAGACAGCTTTCTGGTGCAGCTGCGAATGTATTGCACTTTTGTGCAAGAAACCAAACATCAAGAAAAAAATATCCTGAGGCTCAAGGCCTTAAGCTGGCAGAAACAATGTACATCATTCAGGTAAACTGTTTAATGCCTATGGGGAGGATGTTGGCTGCAATGTACTTACCTCGGTCCTTGCCAGAAAATTATAACATTGACTGTGATAGCAAAGGAAAAAGCAGCAGAAGCTGTTGTACTCCAACTGATGGAAATATTGAGGTTTTGTTTAGGTTTTATAGGAATAATTCTCATGTTATTTACTTATCCATCAGCTTGGAATATGATTCACAATTACTGAAGTATGTCTGATGCATCATAACAAAAAAAGAAATTAACCTACACTTTCAGGTCCTGGTTGCTAGATCATATTAGTAAGTACTTAACGGCTTTTATTTAAGAAATACCTTTTGCAGTTCAGCCATCCTTTCCAGCAAAACTGTTCAGGAGTAGAACATTTGATGAGAAATAGGTCAGACAAAACAAATACAGTTAGAGAAGGAGAAAAACATGCTTCTGAACTGTTTCTTATGTGATCCATACCATATTTTTTTCTGTTTTCATTTTTTTTATCAATCTTCTATTTAATTTTTATTTTAATTAAATAATGAATGGAAACACATCCTATTTAGAATGTCATTATACTTCACAGTGAGAAGACGACAGACAAATCTCTGGCTATTTCTTCAATTAAGTCAAGAATTAAATTAATGTACTTTTAGAAGTTTTTAAGATAATTTCATATTCTTTGAACACATAAACCTACCTGAATTATTCTGCTCAATAATACACAATTCTATGCTTCCCTAAATACCAGAATGTCATTGAGATCAGGCTTCCACAAGTTTGGTGTGCTTTTTTTCATGTTAGTCCAGGTTTTCTTCTCAGATGCTGCAGCAATGTCTACTCTGCAAGTTCCATTCCTGTCAATTTCCCAGAAATGTGGATTGCTGTATCTCCTCAGAGGAAATTTCTTATGCTCAAAGATACTGTCAGCAAACCCCAATCTGTAGCAACCAAGGCGTAATTCTTTTTTCTCCTGCTTCTTCCAATATTCCATTTTGAATGACAGCTTTTTCCAAAACAGCCTTAATTTGCTAAAAAAGTGTTTCATATTCATATGGAAGTCTGACTTCCCTGCCCCAAAGCCGAAACCAACATTCATTCTCTATAGTAACCACTGTTCTTGTGATAATCTTCATGATTTTCTCATATTAGGCTTTTGTTTCTCTCTAAAGGCATCTCCTTGCTGTTCTCAAATGAGAAAAAAAAAAACAACCAAAAAACCCAAAACAAACACCAGACAACAACATAAGTCCCGTAAAGAACTTAAAATGTTTTGTCATTGTCAGGAAATAGGCACTAAAGAATGATGTTTTTATAAAGGCCTAGGTTGCAGAGTACATTTCCTCTTCTTGGAGTACACAAGCTACATATAATCAAGGGTAACTTTATGATTACTGATGACACCTACTAATTCAATTTCACACAGATGAAACAAGATGTGTCTTTAGAGGTCAGGTATTGCACAGCAACTTTGTTAACTGCACCATGACAAGCCACAGAAAACAGCTCATTAAAAAGCTTTATTTGATTTAATATAAGACTTTATGACTGTCTCCTCCTTCCCTTTATGTAAAGTTATGTGCAATGTTTACTCATGTCTGTGGTTTTACCTCGTAAACATTGAAAGTCATAACACATACATAAGGGAAATTTAGGAATGTCACTGCACCTGTCTAGCTCCCCAGTGCTTTTCATCTGAGGATGGAAGTGCAAAGCATTTCTCTTGAAGGCACCCACAGGTATTACATGACCTGAGACAATTAGACTACTGTGAGGAAGAAAGGCGAAACACATTGAAGACACTAAGTCAATTATTTCACAATATACTTATCAGGTTTATCATATATATATTTGTCACGGTTATATGAAAATAAAAAAAGGGTTCTGCAGATAGAAGTTCCCATATCCATGCCAAGTTTGAGCACTTCTACCTTTGTACTTACGTGCATGCCTGTCTTTGTGGGAAGTGATTGAGAGTAATAATCAGCTTCACATTTATGAGGTAGATATTTGAAGACTGAGAACTGGGCAGCAGCACCAGCAATAACTTGATCAGGACCAACGATCAGATCAGTTTTCTAGACTGGAAGTTCAGGACTTGGTGTTTCTCCTATTCTGTCTGCTATAGTTTGAAGCTCCCTAAGGATTTTAAACAAAATTAAAAACCAAAACCAAAATCAAATCAAAACAAAACAAACAAAAAAACCACTACAAAAAAACCCCACACCACCACCAACAACAACAACAAAACCACCCTCATTTATGATAATTTATTCAATCACATGTCATTGTTCCAGATACAAACCCTTTTTCCTTAAAAAAAAATCAGGCATTTCCTTTCTTTTATAATATCCAAATGGTAGATTTATTTATAATTATTGCCTCAGATTTTAATTTGCTTATTATTACTTGACAAGACTCCATGTGCTATATAAAATAATAAAAGTATGTTTGTTTTGTCTTTGTTATTTAAATTTATTTCAAGCAATTTTTACCAACACACTGAAAAGGAAAAAGCTTCAGGACATTCCCCTTATTGTCATCTAGTTCCATCAGATACTAAATAATGCAAGATAAAAATTCACATTAACATATTAATACTATCAAAATTAAATTTGCTTATAAGTAACTCTTCTTTTATAAAAAACATATTTTTAGACTGGATTTTTTCTGAAAGCGTACAACTTTATCTGGTGATTTGTCTAGCTATATGTGGCAGGAAAAAAAGAGCTTTCAAAATATATAGTAAATAAAAGCTAGAGTAATTTGTGCAGGCTAGAATGGGCTTTCTGCATATGTCCCCGTGACGATTGCAAAACAAAACCAAACCAGCCTACAAAATGTTCGGGCAGATTTTCAGTACTAGCATTTGGTGAATGATGGATGCTAAAAAAAAGGAGACTGAAGTGGCATAGGATTTATTTCTTGGGAAATAATCCTGAGGGACAAAGGGGTCCAGGAAGGCTGGAAACTCTTCAAGAAGGAAATCTTAAAGACCCAGGAGCAGGCTGTCTCCATGAGGCTTAAGATTAAAGGGCTGGAAAAATGGCCAGCCTGGTTGAAGAAAGAGCTTTTGATGAGACTTAAGGAAAAAAGGAGGGTCTAACGCCTTTGGAAGATGGGACAGGCAACTCAGAAGGAGTACAGAGATCTTGTTAGGTTATACAGCAAAAAAGTTAGGAAGGCAGAAGTCCAGCTGGAACTCAATCTGGCCATTAATATAAGGGACAACAACAAAAAAGTTTTTATAAATNACAACAAAAAAGTTTTTATAAATACATCAACAAAAAGAGAGTCAGGGAGCATCTCCATCCATTACTGGATGTGAGGGGGAACATTGCAACTATGGATGAGGAGAAGGCTGAGATACTTCATGCCTTCTTTGCTTCCGTCTTCAATACTCAGGCCAACTACCCTCAGGGTGTTCAGCCTTCTGAGCTGGAAGATAAGGATGGAGAGCGGAACAACCTCCAGTAATCCAGGAGGAAGTAGTTAATGATCTGCTTATGCACCCAGACCTGCATAAGTCTGTGGCATCAGATGGGGTTCACCCAAGTGTACTCAGGGAACTGGTGGGAGAGCTCACCAAACCTCTCTCCATCATCTGTCAACAATCCTGGTCAACAAGGGAGGTAGCAGATGATTGGAGGATGGCCACCATGACGCCCATCTACAAGAAGGGTCGGAAGAAAGGTCTGGGCAACTGCAGACCCATCAGCCTGACCTCAGCACCAGGAAAGATCATGGAGAAGATCATCTTAGGTGAGCTCTCACGGAAAGTGCAGGGCAGCCAGAGAATCAGAGCTAGCCAGCATGGGTTCCTGAAAGGAGTTCCTGCTTGATGAATGTGATCTCTTTCTATGACCATGTGACCCACCTTCTGGATGGGGGGAAGGCTGTAGACATTTTCTACCTGAACTTCGGTAGGGCCTTTTACACTGTCCCCAACAGTGTTCTCCTGGAGAAGCCAGCAAATCATGGAATCAACAAGTGTGCTCTCTGTGTAAAAAACTGGCTGGATGGCCATGCCAGGGCTCAGTTTTGGGGCGTCTTGTTTAATATCTTTATCAATGATCTAGATGAGGGTATTGAGTGCACCCTCAGTAAATTTGCAGATGACAGCAAGTTAAGTGACAGTGTTGACCTGCTTGAGGGTAGGAAGGCTCTACAGTGGGACGTGGACAGGATGGATCAATGGGCCAAGGCAAATGGAATGAGGTTCAATAAGGCCAAGTGCCAGGTCTTGCCTTTCGGTCACAACAACCTCCTGCCAATGCTGCAGGTTCGGGGAAGAGTGGCTGGAGAGTTGCACAGCAGAAAAGGACCTGGGGATGCTGGTGGACAGCCAGCTTAACAAGAGCCAGCAGTGTGCCCAGGTGGCCAAGAAGGCCAACAGCATCCTGGACTGTATCAGGAATAGCATGGCCAACAGGAGTAGGGAAGTGATAGTGCCTCTGCAATGGGCACTGGTGAGGCCTCACCTCAAGTTCTATGTTCAGTTCTGGGCCTCTCACTACAAGAAGGACATGAAAGTGCTGGAGTGTGTCCAGAGGAGAGCCACCAAGCTGGTGAGGGGTCTAGAGAACTAGCCAAATGAGTGGAGGCTGAGGGAAATGGGCATGTTTAGGCTGAGGGAAGACCTCATTGCCCTCTACAACTACTTCAAAGGAGGTTGTAGAGAAGTAGGTGTTGGCCTCTTCTCCTAAGTGAATAATAACAGGACCAGAGTTGCAGCAAGGAAAGCTTAGACTGGATATTAGGAAGAATCACTTTACTGGAACAGCCTGCCCAGGGAGGTTGTGGAGTCACCATCCCTGGAGGTATTTTAGATCTGTAGATGTGACACTTCAGGGCATGCTCTAGTGCCTGAGATTGTTAGTTGTGCTGGTTGTTGATATGGTGGGATTTTTTTGGTGTGTGGTGGTGTCAGTGTGTCATGTGTTTTTGTTTGGTTGATTTTGTTGGGTTTTGTTTTGGTTTGGTTTGTTTTTTTGTTGTTTATTGTTGGATTTGATGATCATAAAGGTCCCTTCCAACCATGAAGATTCTGTGATTCTTTTAAGAGTAAACTATCTTTATACCAGCATATTATATCCCAGAACTTGCCTTAACATTTCCTGCTGGAATACTCAACGTTGTCCCAAGAGAAATATTAGTGTTTTCCCATTTCATTTGAAATGATACCATTAACATCTAACTGCATTTGTCACTTTGAAACAGTTGGCTTGCCTCATACTGGACCTGCAAGACCTCTGCTTCTTTGGTTTGCTGTTCCTTCATCTGAAAGATGTGCTGAGCTGTAGCTATGAGGTAGTTTTTGTTTTCTGAAGATATTTTCCTGCTACACATGAAACACGGATCTGAATACTGTGCAGTTTTGTTCTCAATAATGTTTTTGAATGTTGGAGAACCTGGTATTACATTTATGTTTTTTTTTTCTGTCAGGGTTTCATTATGATCTTTTTTTTCCCCCCGCCCACAGATAATATTTTTTCAACTCCTCAGATTGCATGATTATAGAACATCTAGAAAATTACTTCACAAAGCTCATCCATTGTTCAACTATGTCCTGGTTTGAGGTAAAA
>VZTM01016585.1:0-19074 GCA_013400555.1 Jacana jacana
GCATAAGTGAACATATGAATAGCTCAACAGGAACATAAGGAACGTTAAAGAGATCAGTTTGGTTTCATCAGCATTAGTCATGAATACATACGTCTTTTTCCTCTGTTAAAAAAATGTCATTCCTGAATTGTAGCCCTGTTATGCTGTTCTTTGTGGCAGATATACCTAGAGAAGGCAGGTGCTTTAATAGGCAGCCATGAATTCAGTGATTGTTAGCACACCTGTAACTAGGTGCTGCTGATCAAAATATTATGCCTAGTGGACCTTGTGGGCTATTTGCAGAGCTGCTTGCTTTTGCTTAAAAAAAAATAAAAAAATCTTTGAAAGTTTCTGTTGGCAGGAACTGCTGTTCAGTTTGGAATGTGGGGCAACTGAATGCTGAGTGGCATTGGATTAGTACTTGTCTATTATAAAGATCTGACTATAATAGGAATTGCTTGAAAATTTGGGTCTGGAGGTGTGACAAGTTATACCAGCTTAGGGAGTGGCCGAGCACTAATTACCATTTAGCAGGAATGTGTATGATTTTCCATATTTTAACCCTTTATGATTCACAACCCTAGGAAGGAATCCGCTCTGAGCTTCAAAAACTGTAAAAGAGTTGTGGCAGTGTAACTTAGGGTTGGTTGGTTGTAGGTTTTTTTCACCTAAAAGCATTCCTGTATTATCCTAGCCCAAAGGAACTTTAGCAATTGTGATAGAAAACAGGTATATCATCACATGCTGGTTGTTGCACATCTGTTTCTTAAACCTTATCTGTTACCTTGCATGATGTTTGTTACACCCTTACTTCACTGTCATGACCTCTTCATTCCTATTTTATGCCGTGATCACATTATTTTCTTGTCTGTCATCCCCAAGGGAAAGTTCCTCATTGACTAATTATGCCCAGGAGCGTATGGTAGCAGGGCAGCTTCATGCATGTTTCTAGTATCCTTGGCTTTGAAGGAGTTAAGTAGCAACATTCCCATCTCCTGGGGACTTGTCCTGAGGAATGCACATTATTTCTTCCTGTGTTACCGGCATGAGAATGTTGCGTGTGCTCAGGAGGGCCTTAGTCAGGTGGCAGTCTGATTCTGCCATGGTAACTATTCATTATTTCTGGTTTGGTTTTGTGTTTTGTTTTTTTTGTTTTGTTTTGTTTTGTTTGATGAGGCAGAAAAAGGGAGAATTCTTTAGCTTGTTCATTGGCTACAAACACAAGAAGAAAAAGCCAATCTTGAGAGTAAGAGAAATGAATAGCAAAATGAATGTTTGTGCACCTGAGCTTTTCTGAAAAAGTTGGGCAAACGTGAAATATCTAAATTCTATCTTGTGCCTGGATGATTTTCCATTTGGAAAGTTGTATTTCAGGATAGAAACTGGTTCTGGGAAGCTACGTGATTCTGGATAGCAAGGTGGGAAAAGAATTGTCTGTGCCACGTGGTGCCGTATTTTCTTAACTTGATATTTGGTTATTATACGGCAACGTGTATTTGGTGTGTTCAGTCCATTCAGTATTTCTGGGAAAAACTGTCATTTTTCCTGGTATGTAATATATAACATAATGCAGGTATGGTTTGATTTTTAACCTTGGGAGAAATAGTAATCTTTAGAAAGTCCTGCTGCTTGAATAGCTGCAAAACAAAATAGTACAGAGCTACTAAAAGAGACTATTATGCAGAACAGCGACTAGGAGCTCAGCTATATCTTGGAGTGAGAAGCAGAATTATTCTCAGGGAAAAAAAAATGTGGGCAAGCAAAGGACTTGTCTGTGCTCATAAAATGGTAATCAACGTAGTCAGTGAAGTGGGATGTAAACCACTGCAGGACATGCCCACAGTACTTCACTTTGCCTTCAGTAATTTGCAGAACAGAGCTTACTTATTTATCACCAATTCTGTCACACCGTGTTTAGCAAGAGAAGGCAATTTGACTTCTCTTACGGATTGAGTTTCCCTACCTGACTGAGGATCCAGGAGTCCGACTTGCCTTTGAGGGGGATTTTTTGGTATGCTCTTAATTTGTTTGAAACCATCCAGCCAATCATTATTGCTGCTGTTTATTAGATTTACAGATTGAGTTTTTAATGAGGATAGTGAAAATAGCACATTTTATCCATATTTACTACATTATCCAAATTCTTTTATAATGGGGATTGATTTTTAAGCAAAAAGCTAGTCACAGGGATTTCTTGTTACTGTCAATTTACTTAGTAATATGTTGTGATATTAAATTTATGCTGTAGTGGTTTATAAAGTCTAATTATTTTGTTTGTAAATACTATTAAATCCATTATAACATTATCAATAATGCATAAGATAATGAGGGAAGAAGACTATTTTAAATATTGCCGCTTGTTTTCATTTACTCATGCATTTTCAGGAAAACATGCTCTTTTCTTCATTGCTGCTTCTTAGGTGACAGTTCTTACAATGTTCCGGTTATGTGACAGTTCAAATTGGGTTGCGACTCAACGGGGTGCTAGATAATCTCATCTAGGATCCCTTTCCCGTGAAAGTTGGACTGGATGACCCTTAGTGCTCTTGGGAATGAGCAGAGCTTTGGTTGTCTAAAATTTTGGTTTCCAACATCAGCGTGCAGGCAGGAGAAACATGCTAAATATGCTCAGTTGTAAAATTTCCATCTCATCTGTGAGCCTGTTTTAATTGATTTACAGAAACCTGAGCCAAATGGCAGCTCATGGGGGCCAGACTTGGCCTTTATCATGCTTCCAATCATCCTCCTGCCTTTTCCTCAGAGAAAATGGGCAATGACTCTTGGGGCTTGAAAGCCAAATGACTCTTTGTATGTGGGCAGCAGCTACCTGGAGCAGGACCTGCCACTGCGGCAGCGCTGTGTAAGAAGTGATGGGAATTAAATGATGGCACGCCTCTTACTATCCACATCTTGGATGTTGCAGGCACAGCTTTCCCACTGACAGAGCTCACAACTGGGGCATAGGAGTCTCACAGTTGTGTGATGGATGTATAGCTACAGAAATGGGATCATGCCTGTATAAGTTATGATTTTGCAAAGTGTGACTTGCACTAATGTGAAAGCAAGAGTGATGTAGATAAGGGAAAGAAGGATTCTACCCAAATAAAGAATAGCCATCTGGCTTTACACTGGAGACAGTTTCTGCACGACTTTTGAAGAGCCTCCTACTTTGTCTTTGGATGGGTACTTCAGTGGGAATGTGTTGTCTCAGTTGAAGAATCACTTGTGATGTCTTCTGATTGGTTCCACCTCATTCATATATTATTTATTTCATGTTTAACTCTAAGTTCATTAATAGTCCCACTGAGGTAAAAAGTAAAACTGTTTGGGTCCCTTCCAATCCCTGATATTCTGTGATTCTGTGTGATTCTGTGGTTGAACTAATTATCCTCCATGCTTGGAGCTACCCAACAGTCATCAAGGCATTTGACAGCAGTGTGCCAGGATGCTGTCAGTAGTCTTTACCTGTATCTTTAGCCTCCTTTCTTCTGTCCCTCCCTGCATTGCAGCTTTATTGTAGGTTCTTATTATCTTGCTTTTTTCCATGCCGACCTGTATGCTTAGAATTTCTCTCCTAATGCATCAGAAAGCTGTTCTTACTTTGTATGCATTTGCAAACAGTAATCTGTTTTTCTTTACTGAATTCCTCCTTAAAACACACATTCTCTGTAGCCCCCTGCCACATGAAAGAAAAGAATAATGTTATATTCATTAAACTGAAATCTTATTGATTGTACTGCCTGTACTGTACTGATAGCTAATTCATAACCTCTCATTTTATTGCTTATTTAAAGTTTGCTTGTAGAGAGGTCAAATGGTTTGCCAAGTGTCATGTAAGTTGATTGTGCTTAGTAAATGGTAATAGGATCCTGTTAAATTTTAGGGTTTGCCTTTAACGCTATAGCTGCCTTTGGGAAGGGATCAAAACAGCAATATTCCACTGCAAGCAAGGCTCCAAGTGAAAGAGGTAGGTGTCCTTACACCTCTCTTGGACCTCTTCTCTCAACCCTAATCTGCTATGCTGTCTGGCATAACTGAAGACCCCTTTTCAAGGGGTATCTGTAATTGAAATGAAGAGTGATTGCAGATCAGGGCAGAAGTGGCTTGGCAAAGCTGGGTGTGATTAGCATACTGCAGGCTTTTTTCTTCAGCCAACGCTGCAGTTTCCTCATTTTGGGTAACCCGCAAATCAATTTAAAGATAAATAAATAAATAAAATCTTTAAGTCGTGATGATTACAGCATTGTTCTCAGAACGAGTTTGATGAGTATTTACTGGGGATTTTGCACTGTTTTCAACCTGTTTTCACAAAATTTGGGTTATGTTAGCACTGCCGTATTCCTCACTGCCACTATTTCTCCTCCCCAAACAAGTAATCTTAAACACACAAGCTTAAGCCTGTGGACAGCACATCCGTTCTTCCCCATTACCTTCTTTGAAGTGCTTCAAATTAGTCCACGTGTTCCTGGGGTGTCTGCTACAGGGTATTTGGATACTAGCATGAGAGACATAAGAATTTGCCATAATGGTACTTTTTAGACTGTGAAAAACATTTTGGGAATGTGGAAAAAAGTTACATTATACTGATTTTATATAGGTTTTCTCTTGTGTTGTGGGATCCCCAGAGTAATTATCCTGATAAATAGGGCACCTTTTTTTTTTTTTCTTTTTCATTTGCCAACTGTAGAGGTCCAAAGACTATACGATTAGTGTATAAAGCTATTATGTAAATCTTCTTTGCCCCAGTTTAAGTTAATGCTCTACATATGGCATGCCTGGTAGGGTGAAAATTGACGTTCGCTCCTTACCCAAGTATTGCACAGCAGTGTGCTGCTCTTGGTGCTCTGCTAGAATAGGAGAGCTGGTCAAGGGGTTTGGAAGTACCGAAGCAATCATTTCAGTTTTTCATGTGCGGGATACAGATGACTCACTCCTTCTGTGTTTTAGCACTGACATGAGACTGTTCTGTAAATAGCACATGTTCAGAAATAGGACACCTCCCACCCCCATTAGCTATGAAATCAAGGTAATGTAGCTATTTGATTTTTAAAACAAAAAGCAGGAGAAAGTTTCAGCAGGAGCAGCAGCAATCTAGAAATGCATTCTGAGAGAAGGGACCAAGTTTATTTCTGCTTTCTGACAACAGGCCAAATTATTAGTCGTCATCCGGAGATAAAGAAATAAGGATGGCTAAGACGGATGGAGGGTTTTCTTTTGTCTTTCTCTCTGAACAGCTTTTCAAGATCTTGCAATAAAACCTGAGAGCTTCTGAAAGGAAAAATTAAGATTCATAGAAGTAGTCCACAAGGCAGTGTGCTGATAGCTGAAGAGTTTGCAAGATGTTATGTTATGCTGTATGCATTTATTTTTTTTTGCATAGAACAATCATGTTGTGACTAAGAATTGCTTGATTACAAAGCTGAGAAAGGAGGAGAGGGTCACGCCTCAACCTTTGTCTTGGAAATTCTGGATTACTATCGTATTTACCTATGGCTCACAATCTGAGTATGGAATAGGAAATAAGAAAGAACCTGAAATGAGGAAGAAATCAAGAAGGGAAGAATGAAAGGCAAGTACAAACTCCTGCACCTGGGATGGAATCAGCCCATGCAGTAAGTACAGGCTGAGGGCAGAATGGGTAAAAAGTAGCTTTGCAGAAAAAGACCTGGGAGCCCTGATTGATGACAAACTGAACACCAATGAATAGTTTGTCCATGAGGCGAAGGTGGCCAATTACATACTGGGCAGTTATTATAAAAAGTGTAAGGAGCAGGGTGAAGTAGATGATTATTCCCCTCTATTCGGTGTTTGTGAGACTGCACGTGCAGTACTGTGCCTGGTTTTGGGCTCCCCAGCACAAGAAGGCCATACTTGCATGTGTCCTGTGGAGTGCTACCAGAATGATTGGGGTGGGGGGAGAATAACGTTGTACACTTAGAGGATTCTGATATCTAAGCAGGTTAGTATGGATAACAAGATACCATATGCCAGCTGCCTGTGGTGATTGTCCACAAACTTACCCTGACTCCATAACAGAGTTCTGTGTGGTAGGTTATATCTTTTGGGTTGTTTTTTTTTTTTTGGCTAAGTGGTGAAAAACCTCATACCTACTGCATTTTAGCATAGGATACAGATATGTATATTGGATGTTTCTCAGCAGTTGGTACAGGTTAACTACCTGCTTTGTGGTAGCCTCTGCATGTATCACAGTAGAGAATTAACCTATTTAGCTGTACCTTGCAGCAACATGTCTGCTTTCTGAATTGTCCAGGTTCACGTTAGTGTTTTTCTCATATGTTTACTGCCATGAAACAATGAACTAAACCTGTTAAAGCCAGTGATGTGAAGATACAGTTTTATGTATGAAAATATATGAGGGACCTCTTCTGTTACTTCTTTACACGTATTTTTGCTAGGTCTCCATAGCCCAGTTTTCAGGTTGAAGGGGTGTGCCAGTTCTTCACTTAAACTTTCTTCTTCTGGTTTCTTCACTTAAACTTTCTTCTTTTTTTTTTGGTGAGGGGAGGGGAGGAATTAATTCAGTGATTCCCTCTGGTGAATGAGATTGTTCTTATTAATAGAATATCCTTCAAGACATATTCAGCACTCAAGTTTGTCACCATTGCAGGAGAGTAGATCTCTTCTTAAAGTCCAAACACATAGTAAACAACTCTGTAATTCTAAATGTAGTGAGAGGATGAGAAAGGAAAAATTAAAACACCAAAAAGAAGTGATTGGTTGGTGATTAAAGGTAATCTGCATCTGGCCCAAAAGCTAAATGAATGCTCTGCTGTTGTTATCAGTAAAGATGATAATGTAGGGCATGTAGGGAAGACAGGATAGCTCTTGGGAAGGGGTATATATAGAAATGAAAATTACCATTTCTGAGGTGGAAGCAGACTGCAAAGAATTTAATGTGTTGAAACTGAACAGACCTGATAATCCCTACTTTAGAATATTGAAGTAACCAGCACACAAAATTGTAAATCCACTGGTTAGGATTTTTTTTTTAGAATGTATCAAATAGGGGGTTGTTTGTTATGGCTGGAAAAGAGTACCTGTGGTATCTCTTTGTAAAATTGGGACAGAAACATCTGCCTGACTACATATTTGTTAGTTTAATCTCAGTGCATCACTTTAGAAAATATTTTGAGAGAGGGGATGCTTGTAAGCACAGAGGTGAAGAGCAAATGGGATTAAATAAATGATGAGTTTACCAGAGGGAGGTTGTACTACACTAACCTGCTATCTAACTTAAAATTATTTTTTAGAAATGGGTGGGAATCCATATTTACCTGGATTTTAGTAAGACATCTGATGTGCTTTTACATGGGGAAATGCCAGTCAAGATAAAATTAAATTTAGAGTAAGAAATGAGAGGTGGGCAAGCAAAATGGCTGCAATTAATAGGTAAAGGTGAATAGAATGCTAGATTGGAGGGAGAATATTGCTGGAGTACCTCAAAGATTAGGTCTGAAAATATTCTAATGCTTTCTGGTTAAGGAAGCTGGCATGAAAAATAAGTAAGATGAAAGTCACTGATGTCATGGAGCAGAGGAATAGTGGACAGGAGTGCTGGACAGAAAAATAAGATACATAGCATGAAGTGAAATATGCCCATAACAGGTAATTTTAACACACTCTTTTATATGTGGGAAATGTTCTCGCTTGAAAATGGCTGAAGAACAGAAAGAATTTGATATGACTGTCAACTGGAAGATGATTATGAACCATGACTGTGATGTAATCTTAAAGGAGAGCAAACATGCTCTTAAAAAGGACCAGAAAAGTTCTTGCCCCTATTAAAGCCATGCTGGCTGTCCTGAATCACCTTCCTGTTCTCCATGTGCCCAAGCATGGAATCTATAAAGACCAGTTCCATGATCTTCCATGGAGGGGAGGCTGACAGGTCGGTAGTTCCCGGGGTCCTTCCTTCCACCCTTTTTAAAAATGGGTGTGATGTTTCCTTTCTTCCAGTCCACCTGGAAGTCACCTGACTGCCATGACTTTTCAAATATCATGGAAAGTGGCTTGGCACGAGGAAAATGACATGTTTACCTAGATCGGACGAGCATTGCTACTCTTGGAGGAGGAGGTTTCCATCTTTTTTTCCCATTTGACCTGCTAACAGTAAAAATTACAGTTACAAAGTAATGTGGAATGTTTCTTGGCTAGAGATCTAAGAACTAGATATTTAGGGCATCATCTGGATAGTTGGGTCATTTCATTTGATGTGATCAAGCTCATTTTTGTAAGAAAAATGTCATCTTCTCAGAAGGTGTAAAGGAATCTCTTTTAAACTCTGAACTGGAAACAGAACTGGAAAAGGTTTTTCCTGACATTGTGATTTGGCATTCACTCAGGATGGTAAGGAAGCTCAGATCTCCACTTTGGTAATGACATCCCTCAACTAGTTGCTTTTCAGACTGCTGTCTGATACCTCTTTACAGATCCTTCTGGGTTTTATATCAGTAGAGAGTTGTCATAATTCTGACTAAATTTCCCCCTCTGTTTCAATGGTTCAGTTTTCAATCTCTTCTTATGTCAAAACGCTATTTGTTCTGCTAACCACAGCGCTCAATGGCACACTGAGCAAGGAATTTAAATGTAAAACAGGTTGTTTCATAAACAGCTGAACTAATGAGGACTGATTTTCTATTGAAATGTATCCTGTTATCCTAATTTACCTCTCTAGAAAACATTCTCAAATCCTTCTCACATCACTTTCTTACTTGGCTGGAGAATTAACAACAGACGGGGTGGCTAGTGCAAACCCATTCACATGCTAAAGTGTAGGATAAAGATTGAGGTGTAATTACCTTCCTTCACTGGGAACGCTCCCTTTGTGCCTCTTCCTATGCTTCCTTAGTTGCTGATTTCCATAAAACTAGCAAGAATTTCATCTATTGAAACTGCTGACGCTCTGTCAAATTTAGACGAAATTAGCCAGAAGTTATGAATGGGAAATACCTAGAGACACAAACATTGCTTTTCACAAGAAATTAAGGTAAAGACCTTCAGAAGAAGGAAATCTGCAATCACTTCAGGTCTCGATTACATATAATAGAAAAAGTAAAAGCCCCTCTATGTTTGTTCCATCACAAATAATTTTTAAAAAGTCTTGTGAGGAAAAAAAAAAGGTGATACAGAAAGCTGTGGTTTCCAGGAAAGACAAGTTTTGATTTTGTCTCTCCATTTCAGTCCACATAGAAGTGATGCTGTCCTTTTGTCCATGCCAGATATTTGCAGACAAAAGTGCTTCTTTGGAGACATTCAGTTATCTAGCTTCTTTGAATCTTATTTCAGACAACAGGAGTAAAGGACTGTCAGACTCCTGGAAAAAACAAATAAGACTCTGGATTTTTTTATTACTTTTTTCCTGATTCAGAATTAAATAGTCAGGATCTGAATCTTTTCTTACTTACATTGTTACTGTATGACACTGGTTGGAATGATTCAAGGGTGGTGCTCAATGGAGTTAAATCCAGCTGGCGGCTGGACACAAGTGGTGTTCCTCAGGGATCAGTATTGGGGCCTTTCCTTTTTAATATCTTCATTGACAATGTAGATAAGGACATAGAAAACACTATCAGTAAGTTTGCAGATGACACTAAGTTGGGTGGGAGTGTTGATCTGCTTGAGGGCAGGGATGCTCTACAGAGGGACTTGGACAGACTGGATAGATGGACCAATGTTAATGGCATGGCCTTCAATGAGGCCAAGTGCCAGGTCCTACACTTGGGCCACAACAACCCCATGCATCGCTACAGGCTTGGGGCAGTGTGGCTGGAGCTGCCTGGCAGAAAAGGACCTGGGGTGCTGGTCGACAGGAGGCTGAACATGAGCCAGCAGTGTGCCCAGGTGGCCAAGAAGGCCAATGGCATCCTGGCTTGCATAAAGAATAGNGTGGTGGAGTAACCATCCCTGACTGTGTTTAAGAGTAGATTGGATGTGGTGTTGAGGGATATGGTGTAGGGGAGAACTTGTAGAGTAGGGCTGATGGTTGGACTCGATGATCCCAAGGGTCTCTTCCGACCAGAATGATTCTATGATTCTATGATTGCACTGGATCTAATCTGCATTTGATGAAAACTAAGATAAGAATCGGGTACTGTCTTACCATTCTGGTCAACAGAATCTCAACTGAATGATCCATCTTTCTCTAAGGTAACTGAATGAAAGAGGACAAATTTTGAGGTAATTGGGGCTTTGGGACTAAGCCTCAAGTAGGCTTGCTTTCCCTCTTCCCTCCTACCCCCCACAAAGTGGACAAGCTGTTGATGTTCTCTTGAAAGTGCTTATAATACATGGAATATCTAGAGTCTTACAGAATTAATATTTGCTGCTCCTGAAGATGGGTTATGTATAGTGTGTATATTTTAAGATGTTGACCTATTTATTGATGTGAGGGGGAATACAGAACCACAGAATGGTAGAGGTTGGAAGGGACCTTTGGAGATCATCTAGTCTTACTCCCTTGCCAAAAAAGGTTCACCTAGAGCAGGTTGCACAGGAGCGCATCCAGGCAGGTTTTTTATATCTCCAAAGAAGGAGACTCCATGGCCTTTCTGGGCAGACTTAAAGCAGGTTGTGTGGGTTTTTTTTATTAAATAGGAATGCAAACTGTGTATATACAGAATATAAAGTGTGTATGTTTTTCTGTATCACCTCTGTGCGTAATTCTGTGATTCAATAGGTGGAATGGGTGGTGTCAGAGGTGCTAATACACAACCAAAACTTAAATTTGCATTGAAATAATGGGATGCTACTTAAAAGGTTCCTATTTTTTCAAATTCTAGATTATTTGGAAATGAAAAGATTTAAGATAAATTTTTCATTATTTGATTTTTGTAGGTTATGCAAATCAGAAACATTAGTAGAAATATTAGTAGAAACCAATTATAACAGCAACTAAATCCTTCTTTTCCTTCATGTTTTGGACTTGAAAATCACTTGGTAATTTAATTACTGATTTAGCCAGTTTGAGTAACTTTAAATTTTTTATTTTTCAAATGCCAGTTGCAGCCAGAATCAGGAAAACAGGAAAGGGGAGAGAAAACGTCAACAAATATAGACCTCATCCTTTTGAAGGGGAGGGAGCTGGATGTGAAACAGTTGAACAAGCAAGAGATTTCCTTCCTGGTGGTTGTCTTACACTTTCCTGTAGAATTTGCTTAACTAATGTTGCTGGTAATGACAGTCTTTTTGGTTGTAAAGAAAAATGGGTGTAGTTTAGTCTACTGTTTCTAGAATATGATTCTTGTTCTTCTCCTAAATTCTCATCCCATCTCTCCTGTAGATCCACTGATGATCCTAAATGATCTCTGCCTCAGGTTTCCCTTCTGTATGGGGGATGACACTGCTTTGAAAATGCAATGGGAGTTAGGGGGAAGGTAAATGAGACGGATTTGGGGGTAAGCAGAGGAATTGAAGCTTCATTTTTGAGACAGTGTGTATGTTGCAAGGGGAAGGAAAGCATGTTCTGTAGTCTTAGGTGAGTGTAGAACAGATGTTGCAGCAAATCAATTGTCAAAAATTCACTCGATTTTAAGAATCAGGCAAGACAGTCCTGAATGTGAATAGCTCTAAAACAGTAACATTGGTTAAAATCTAGACTTCGATTTTTCTCCCATTGACTTTGCTGATACGTGTAGAAAAGGCAGGCTTAAAAGTGTTATTTTGTACTTTTCTTGGATTTAATGGACAGCTTTATAAGATTGACTCAAAAAGAAGGACAATGAAATGGTAAAGGAATGCTTGAAATAGTCAATGAACTATGTATTTGCTTCATGTCTCTAATTGAAAACTTCAGCTTGAAAATTAAGATTGGAAATCAAATACTGCTTTTGGAATAAAATGGAAAACCAAAATACTGTTTTCAGATCAATAATTTTTAAGAGCACTCATTGTTCTGTTTTCCTTGAAATCAGTAGCAAAACTGTCACCCTTTTCAGTAAGAGAAATGCTAGACTGGTACTGGGCATTTTTAGGGATCTTACTTTTACATGTTGCCTTAAGAAATATTAGGGTAGAAATGGCAGATTTTCACATCAGGACAGAACAAAGCAGCCCTCTCTTCATATGCTTTGGGAAACTGGCCAAATACAATGAAGGTTACTTGGATAACCTTTACTCTGTCAGTGCAGCGCTGCCAGCTTCTCACATCCCACTTAGCGCATCCTTTGGACCTTGTTTTGGATAGCAATTCTCCAATGAATGGGTTTACAAAGCTTCAAATTTTTGCAAGACTGCAAACGTCTAAAATTGGAAATGTCACTGTCGTTTTTTGTGCGCTGTATGCAAGAATTAGTACAAAATGTGATATGCATGTTTTATTTTCAATGTCCTTCACTACCTGCTTCACAGTGCTGTTTAATGTGAACCCTGAGAAGTGTGTGTAAACTATAGAGATGCAGTGCAAAACCTTTCCTTTTATATATCCTTGTTAAAATCATAGGGCAGATGGTCCAAAAATTAAAAAATAAAGAGCTAACTGAACCCTTTCAAGGGACAGCTTCAGAGGCTGGCAAGACCATCCCTGTAGGGAGTGGCATAAGATGTTCCTCTTGTCTTGATAGTTCATGATCTTGAACGATAGAAGAATGAATGAAATAGACAGTCTTTCAAATTTGGTAGAAGTTGCCTGAGAGATATAGAAGTTATTGGGGACAACACAGAGTAATTGCACAAGCTTTGTTTCTCCAGGAAAACTAATTAAAAACACAGGTGAAGTTCATTTCTAACAATGTAGCGGTGTACATTTTGCTCACGGCATGGTTTTTTTTTCTGAGGGATGAGAACATTGTAATACGTTCCTAAGAGCGTTGTTCTAATTCTGTTTTCTGTTTTGTGTTCTGGAAGTATTTTTTTAAATCTGTTTGTTTGTGGAACCTTCCTCCACCACCATTGTGTTCTTTTTTTGTTTTCCTGAGAGTTCCTTTAAATTCTTCACTGGTTTTATAAATAGACGAAATTGGCTTCATTTTGTGTTAGTTCATCTTTTTGTTGTCTTTGTGTGCTGGAATGTGTGTTGAGCTTGTAAACCCTTTGGATTACACAGAGACCTAACTGTTTATGCCACAAGACTTTTTAATCATGACACTCATTTGGAATGAATCTTTAGAAATACACACCATACAGAGTCTGGTGCTGGAGGCAAGCTCATGCTCATGTTGTAATGTGAGGGGTGATTAATACCAAAATTACATATGTGTAATTGTATATACAAAGAATTTTTCACCCTTGTTAATATTGATGCTTATTCTTTTGTGTTCTTAAACTGGTTAAAATTCTTATCTACTGATAGACTAGAATCATAATGAGGAAATCCAGTGGATATGAAATTACATTGCCTCAGAAATTGTTAACAGAGCTATCCTTTCACTAGAGTGTGTCTATGTTTTCTTGCAAAACAGTATAATTTTTAAATGTTTTGGTCGTATTTCAAAATGGTGAGTACTTCCCTGTGAAATATTAGATTTTAACTAGGCATTGATCACTCCCCTTTGGTTAGATGTAAACAATAGTATAGGATTTCCCAGCAACTGAAAACTTTGCAGGCAAGTAAACATAACTCAGTAATGATCAGATAAAGGCAAATGGCCTGTCAAAAAACAACAAAAAAAAGGTAATCAAGTTTACTTTTTTTTTTTGCTTAAAAAAACCCAAACAACCAAACCAAAAAAGGTAATATGGATTGCATCCTCCTAGCTCCTAATACTGGGAATTATAGTATTGACTTTAGGGGATTTTACCTTTTTTATATGTAGTTCTGTTGTTTGAAATACGTGGCAAAAAGGATTGGGAGTTATGTACACAGGCCTTTCATTCTCCACTTAAGCTTTAATATTTCACCTAGGTGAAGAGGACAAGATGTACCTTTGGAGGATGGAGAGTATCTATACAGATATTCTTCTAATATCATTTTTCAAGTATGGCAGCATCTCCAAGGGATCCAGATGCTTCATATGCATCAGCTTTGCTGAATCTTACTTTATTAGGGCTTTTTGACTTAACCAGTATTCCAGTTACTGTGGTAGCAACTGATAATTGCTGTAATGAGCTATTTGTAGGAAGCATAGTAGTACTGATAGGTTTGAAACTAGGTGACTGAACAGGCAGTTGGATGGTCATTTGTCTGGTCTCCACATACGGCAAAGAATCTCTGTTAACCCCCAAAATAACTCTTGAGCAGCTGCTGCTCTTTCAGTTGTTCATCTAGCTGCTACGAGAGAAGCTCTGGGATTTTCAGGGAACTTTGCTCTAACCTGTAGCACCAGGTACTTCCTGCTTAAGTTAAAGCCACTGTATGTCAGTTTTGTCTTTGTATTTGCATGCCCTGAGTCTGGCAGCAGTGTAGAACAGCTATCTTTAATAAGGCCAAGCTGCAGAAGGCTGTCGTGGTTTCGGCTGGGATGGAGCTGACTCTTTTGCTGGCAGCTGGTATAGTGCTCTGTTTAGGATTTGAATTGACGATAGTGTTCATAGTTTACTGGTGTTTTCACTTGTTCTTAAGCAGTAGAGGCCTTTTCTGCCACTGCCAGCAAGGGCTGGGGGTGCACAAGAAACTGGGAGGAAACACAGCTGGGGCAGCTGACCCCAATAGACCAAAGTAGTAGTCCATGGCATGTGACATCATGCTCAGTAATGGGGATAGCTGAGGGAAAGAGGAGGAAGTGAGTAAAGTTCAGAGTTATGGCGTTTGTCTTCCCAAGTAAATATTATGCACAATGCAGCCCTGCTTTCCTGGAGATGGCTAAACACCTGCCTGCTGATGGGAAGCACTGAATGAATTCCATATTTTGCTTTGCTTGTACACAAGGCTTTTGCTTTACTTATTAAACTGTCTTTATCCCAACCCACAAGTTTTCCTTATTGTTTCTGATTATCTTCCCCATCTCACTGGGCAGGGGGAGAAGTGATTAGTGGCTGCATGGTCTAGTTCTGCCTGGTTAAACCACAACACAGGGACAAGTGCTGGAGTGAGCTGGAACTCTAGCACTGGAAGCACTGAGAGAGTGAGTCTCTTCCTTTCTTCTGTTAGCAGTAGAATGATATAATTTGAATCAGGAAACTTAGTCTTTCATCTCCCCCTGTTCGAGCTGTTCTATACAGAATACCCTTGTAAATATTTTTACAAAATAGTCACCAATAGCTTGTATCCACTCCGATTTGCTCCTTAGATAGAGAGCCGACTGCAGCAATAATTCACGTAGATACTCTTGGACATTCTTGTGGCCACATAGCCAGTAAATCAATTTGATCTTGGAGAGTGCATGATACTTCTTTCTTGAAGACTGAAACAAACATATCACATGAACTCTCTGTGGATTGTATGTATGCCCATAATCATCATGTCAAGGCGTTAGCAATTTGTCTCTTTTAGATTCAGCTGATCAAAACTGTGGTCCCATCCTGGGATTTGGGCCCACTTCATTGTAATTTTATTGTAAAAGAAGTTGCTTCTTAGTATCAGAACTGATAAGGCATTGTAGAAAATTAAGAAAATAAAATTCTGGTACCTGCTTCAATTCAAAGATTCTGAAGGAAGGACCCTGCTCATTATCCTTCTGCCTAACACTAGAGATACTGAGGGGGGTGTACCTGCTTCTAACTCCTGTTCTAGAATTTACAACCTTGTTAACAGTGGAGGAAAAAGTAGTCTAGGTTTTTAGAGATCTGTAATCTATGTGAAAGAGAATAACAAATTTCAAACTGTATTGCAACATGGTTGTAAAAAACATGTGAAATGTCAAACTTGGTTGTAGTTTGTTGTAAACCACAACATGATTTGAATTTAGCAATGTCTTCCCCCCCTGACTTTTCTCTGTTGTCTCCGGTCCTGTCTCCCCCTTCCTTTTTTTTTTTTTTTTTTTTTTTTTTTCCTTTTTTTTTCTCTTGACCTTGGCTTTACTACAGCAGTGGAATTGCCTCAGTGGTAAGAAAGCATTTTGTCAAGGACTGGTCTAAAACTGTAGTTGCATCTCAGAAAGTGTCACTGTGGAGAGTCAAATCTAGTGTATTTGCATGCTTTTTTTTTTTTTTTTTATGCTTCATGGGGAGTTCTGCTCTCTTTGAGAGCTGATGTTTGAGAGCTGCACAGTGAGTTTGTGCAGAGGGCTGCATTGACAATAGATAATACAGAGCCTTTTATTTTAGGTAGGAGATGGAGAAAACACACACGGTTTTATTTGTAGGTTCAACACCAACTTTATGCTCATAATGTTTTTTGAGGTAGTTGCATTTTCCACTGAAGGTTTGAACAGTAATTGGTAGAAAATGCTGTAGGAGACAGATTGAGTCAGTTTGAAAATGCAAGATTATGAACCTCATATGGAAGATGTATCATTTATTAAAATGGTGTGGTATTTCTTCGGGACAAGGCCTCTATATATGAACACATATATCCACTGTTACACCACCTGTGTTCTTATATGTGATATCATCCCCATTCAATGCACATTCATGATACAACAACATGCTCTATAGTTTGCACTTCATGGTTCATGCTCCCAGTCTCATCTTGGAATAAAAACCCAGGGTTTTCCTGCGCTTGGAGCAGTTTGTATTTCAGATGCTGTTCTATTCCCTTGACTAAGAAGGACAGACAGCTCCATCCATGCCAGAAGTACTTTGTTTAATATATCATCTCTCCAAGACACATTTTGAAAGGTTGCACCCTTAAATACGGTCCTGTCAAGGAGAGTTATGGCTACAACATTTATTACTGCTACTTGTAAGAGCGAAGGGATAAAGCAAAGGAAGCATGCAGTAAAGATGGACAAGAAGGTCCTTGGCTGTATGCTAGTGTAGCTGCAGTCACTGATTTTTGTTAGTGGAAGGGGCTGCCCAGAATGTATAGGCATACCATAGTCAAAATGCTCATGTTGAAGTAGTGACACTATTTGAAAGGTTTATTAAAAAGAAGAAAAGAAGAAAAAAAATCATCTTAAGAGGTATTGGAGGTATGGCTGCTCAGCAGCTACTGAACTGAGCTGGAAGTAAGCCAAATGGAGCTAAAATGATTTGTATGTAGTTATCAGACTTTTTTTAATCACAGTGATCTTACTTCAGTAGCCACAGAAGTGGCATATACGTTCTGGGATCTCCGCAATGGTTGTACTGCCTGCTATCCCACACGAAGCAGGAGGTTATTTCTCCCAGAAGCTGCCAGTAGCAGAAAGCACAGTCTTTTTCTCAGCACAGTGAGTTTGTGCAGAGGAGAAGAGGGATGGCGGGTCTCTTCTGCTTAATGCAGAAAGCTGCCTGCTGATCCCGCTGCAGTTGGCACAGTAGGAGACATGGTACTGCGAGTTGAAACAACTGCCTGTATTACCCATTTTGTTTCCCACCACTTAGAAAAGAATTTGAAATAAATTAAAAATAACTGTCTGGAGTTCTGTGATACTAGCATAAACACGATGCAGTCAGCTTTTTTAAAACGTGGATCTTGCAAGTTAACCCCACAATGTATACCTGCCATAGATGTGAATTTCCTGAATTTCCAAAATTTAATGTTAAGACTGTTGCCAATACTCAGTACAATTTCAAGTCTACCCTTTGAGGTTAGCTACCATACAACTGTCTCGCTTCAAATGCTGAACATCACCCTGAGCACAGTGAGACAGTATATAATTTCTTCCTTTGCCTAGGCCAGACAGAACTGAGGGTTGAATAAGCAGGAGCTACAAGTGGATGGATTACATGCAGACACAGTGAACTCTTCAAAGTTTACCAACACTAAGCACTGGGAGATACTGTTGTATAATTTCTATAACATGAAAGAGTCAACTATGTGCCATGTTATCAAAGATTTTACCATTCATATGCTGATTAGTTGATCGTTTAACTCGCTGTATAAGTGTAACAACTATGCTGGTGTGTTATAGTGTGTTGTTCCGCTGTGTAGCCTAACTTAAGCCTATAGCAATGAAGGCAGCTAGAATGGGATCATTATGGCTCTGGTCTGTCAGTGCTGCTCCGTTCCCTGAGAGCTGAGCTGCCTTTGATAACGATCTCTTATTTGCTGGGAGATCATAGAAGACTGACTGTTTGAAAAGTCACTCTGTCGGTGCTCTGGCTAGTTGCAGTGCTTGTGTCATGCTGAGGGTGTCCTTGTCCCTCAGTCTCTGTGCCTAAATGCCAGCGAAGGGCTGGAGTCCTCTGTCAAGCCCCTTTCGGTATTCTACTCTTATTTAGTCCCCTCTCCATTTCCCTTATTGCTCTTTCACCTGACTTTCCTTCTACCACACCACAGGAGTTAGGAGACTCCAAAAGATTGCATACGAGGTTGTTCTCAAGCAAATCAAAAGGTAATTACAGCTTTTCTAGTGATTTTCTCACCTTTAAATTACTTAACTGCTTGCTAGAGTACTTCATTTTCCTTCTAATTTTCATGCTGATTTCTCTCTGAAAAGAAACTTGGACTCTTCTGTAGTGTTTTAGTACCTATACACATGATGCTCTCTAAGAAATCCAATTTTGATGCAAAGCTTCCCCCAAAAAGTAAGCAGAAGTCTAAGAAGATACATACCACCTGCACAACATACCTGTTGGAGTGGGTTCGGAGGAGAGCCATGAAGATGATCAGAGGGCTGGAACACCTCTCCTCTGAAGACAGTCGAAGAGAGTTGAGGTTGCTGGAGAAGACAACTCTCAGTAATATTGAGCTGGGGAAAGCAGAAGGAAGGAGGGGGACATTGCCTGGACAATAGGGTAGTGAGGTGGATTGTGAACTGGCTGAAAGATAGAAGCCAGAGAGTGGTGGTCAATGGGAAAGAATCTACTTGGAGGCCTGTATCTAGTGGAGTCCCTCAGGGATCAGTATTGGGACCGGTACTGTTCAATATATTCATCAATGACTTGGATGAGGGAATAGAGCGTACTATCAGCAAGTTTGCTGATGACGCCAAACTGAGAGGAGTGGCTGACACGCCAGAAGGCCGTGCTGCCATTCAGCGGGACCTGGACAGCCTGGAGACTTGGGCAGGGGGAAATTTAATGAAATATAACAAAGACGAGTGTAGAGTCTTGCATCTGGGCAAGAACAACCCCAGGTACCAGTATAGGTTGGGAAATGACCTGTTGGAGAGCAGC
>VZTM01016585.1:27214-38363 GCA_013400555.1 Jacana jacana
TTTGGTGGCTTTTTTTTTTTTTTTTTTTTTGGACTGTAAGTATAGGATAGTATTGAAGTTTCCTGTCTGGGATGGACTTTGACCAGCTCATTAAAGCTGGAATTTATCTCTCAATACATCTGTAAATTGCTGTGAAAATTGTAATTTCTTTTGGAAATGATGTTTCATTTATTTCCCAGAGCTGTAATTCAGCACTAAATACTGGGCACATGCCAGATTGTAGGACTGCAAAATAGACTTTTGAAAAAAATCTGTAGACCTTTCTCTAGTGACTCTTTAAGTGACACTGAGAACTTTCTGAAAAATCCATCCCAAACCAGTCATCTCTTCAAAAAATTAGTTAAATGGAAAAAAGCAAAGGAGAATTAAGAAAAGGTGTCTTCTCAATTTTTAATTTTTCACTCCATATGGTGTTCAACTCTGCTGCTAAAGAATGTGTCAGTAATTGAGAGAAACAGCCTGAGCCTGTGGATTCTCTGAGATATTGGAGTAGGAGAAGAAGGTCTGATCACGGCATGAAGTGTTCTGTAGTAGTAATGTTTTTAAAGAGGAATAACTTCCAGTTAAGGTGGTGACTTGCTCTTCAGGGTGCATTTTTCATCTCACAGTTCAGACTCGGTCTGATTAAAGACAAGGCACTTGGTCAGCCTCCTTGATATTCTCTGTACTATGGAAGATCAGCACATTTTCTTTCTGGATACTTTTAGGTTGCAAGGTCTATAGGGGCAAGAACTGCCTGTGTTGGCACACCACTTATCAGACATGATCCTCCTATGGTAAAGCCCGTAGGCATAATTGTGCAAGAACTCATTTCTATGCTGTGAGGAGGGAAAACATAGAAATCTTGCCATTTTGATTGCAACTAAGTTTTAGTTTGCACTGTATTTGCAGTCTGTGGGTAAACTGGCCACTCGCTTCTAGGACTCAGTGGGACTTCTGTTTCCAGTGCCTGGCTACTATATGGTTTTCTGCAACGAGGAAATGTGTGTTACCCTTTTTATTGCCTACCGGTGCCAGAGAGATTAATAATTCATTCTCTACTCACCTCTCCCCTTTTTTGGAGGCATCAGGGCCGATGTAGTCATCTTGCTAAATAATGTGACATCTGCTGTCTGACTGTGGCATTGCAGCGCTTCAGAGTGCATTGCTGAAAAATGCAAGCACTTTATGGAATTATATAGCTGACTTTCAAATGGAGCACCCTTTTAGCTGGAACTCATTTATTTCCTTGGAAGCATTTAGAGCTACAACATCAGAATGCATAATTTCAGTCTGTCTTAGTTAAAAAAATTTCTCTGAAGCAGTGAAAGTTAGAATGCATCTAATTCCTTTCATTGCCACCTTTGAGGAAATAACTGCTTAGAATTGTAGATTTGAGGAGAAAAAGTGTTGACATTAAGTAAGTAATTTATCTTTACCTCCTTTGCCTAGTGTAAGTGCAAAAGCAGGAAAGTGCCCCAAATAATCTGCCTTTATCAAATACCTAATTAGCTGAGCTCTTATGTTTCAACATAAGACAGGTTATGAATGGGATGATAAAAAAGGAATTCTTTTATAGCCTAAGTTTTAGATGAAGAAAAAAAACTTGCATTGATCACAGACGTTGATTTTTCCTGACAGCGCCACAGCCTGTAAATTAATACAGAAACGGGAAACTGGGTTTTTTCAGTTCACATCCCATTTTGTGTGGCTTCGGCTTGTTCTGCAGCTTGAAGTAGTGCAGCTTGGTCCATATTACCAGATACTAAGACCCAGCAGGGCTGGATTTGTGGAGTGAAATTGTTAGTGCCGAGGACACAGGCTGCATTCATTCAGGGGTTTTACAGTAGGGTAGTTACAGTCTTGTCCCAGCAGCTGAGCATCCATAACATCCTTTAGCATACACGCTGGAATGCATCTTCTGGTTTTGTTTCATCCTTAAGGGATCCAGTTTGTGCCCTTTCAGACACCTCAATCATGTAGCTCAGCCTAGAGTAAGCAGGAATGTTTGGGGAGATGGTGTCAAAAGGGATGAAGGTATTCCTGCTCTGAATTAAAATACTGGGATCAACTCATCGACTTATTTCTCAGTTGGAGCTGAAACTATCCATTTCCCTGTGTTTTTCCACATTGATTGTCCAAAAGGAATGGAGATTGAATTTCTAGGACGTGTCATGGTTGCTGCAGGGTTTCAATTGATAATGGTAGGGCTATTAGCATGCTGATTGAACTTTTTTTCCCATAAACTTTTGAGTTTTTATACCTCCAAGTCTTTGATATTACTCACACAGTGAAACAATCTTAGATGCTCTTATCCAAAATCCCCTAACCTCACAGATGGCACTGAGAACTAAACAGAAAACCCAGCATGTAATTATGAAAAAAAAAATAAAAGAAAAAAAACCAAACAATAAAAGATACACAAAATGTGTAGATCTGATTCATAGATCTTTGTAACTGACACTTGAACAATGTTATTGAACTACTATGGAAAATATGAATGAGGACTGAGGTATTGCTTAGATGAGACATTTTCACTATATTTAGGTTTTACAGATGCTTCTGCTAGCTTTTATCATGGAGTAAACTCAATTTTCATTAAATACTTATTATTTTTTTTTTTACTTTAAGCACCCATTGACTCCAGAAGAGACACCAGAGACTCCATGCAAATATTACGACATTTAATTTAGAGTTCCTGGTATCTTAATATTAGAGTACATTACAGAAGTGTTAGAAATACTTAAAAACAGTTGAGACCTCAAAATGAAGGCTGCGAATAGCTAACACACAAATGCACACACACTGTTTATGGTGCTAAAGTATTTTGGTATCAGAAGTAGTAACATTGTATTATCCCAAAGATTTATTTCAGTGTTTCACAATTTTTCGAGTCTGATAAAGTCCTGTGATCATTTCTGTGCAGAAGCCACATTTCCATCTGAACTCTCTTCTGTAATTATTTGCCAGCATCACTTTAAGTATTAAAAGAATGACACATGGAGTGTTTGATCATATTATTGAATATAGCTTTGAAGATGACGAAAAATACCTGAAGATGTATTGCACATTCAACATTCCTTCTTCTGAAGTGTTTTTAGGCACTAAAAATACACGATTCAACCTGTAAGGTTCCACTTTACTGGTTTATAACATTAATCTGAAAAGGTGTTAATGTGGATTCTTATTTCCATGTGAATTCTTGGCAAGCTCTTCTCGGCAGTTAAAATATTAAAGGACGTACCTTGAGCAGGTACAAAACTACTACAGGCATCTGTTTATTAAAGTTTAAAAACAGTTTGTTCCCACCATGTGTGTTTGGAAGGCGATGCAATATAGCAGACCCGCTGATGTGTATCTGCTGAATCAAACTCAGAAACATAGAAAGGCTGCATAACAGCCTGATTTTGTGGTCAATACCCAATGGAGGTCTGAACTCTCTTCCAACAGGTATGTGCATTTTAAGAAATGCCTACAGCAGTAAGGCTAACCCTTAGGATTTTCTCAGGGGGCATGAGGAGGTGGCATTTTACGTCAAGTTCAGTTGTTGAAGTTCTACTGTCTCTTCAGCTTTCATTGTGAAAAAGGAAAAGTTCCTGGTTTTCATAGTTGCAAGTATAGTTTAAGATAAGAACTTTCAAAGATTTCTAATCTGAAGGTCTTCTGAAGAAAACGAGAAGAGCAGTCCCTTCTTCCCATCCCCAAAGCCTGTAGGGCCTCTATTTTCAACTCTTGATACACCTGAGGTTGTCAGGTTGCTAATGCTTCTTGTTAAAATGGCCAGTTAGGCAGAAATAAGACATATTGCCATAGTTTAAGGGGCATTTTACAGGAACACCATTTTCTCTGGCATATTTTTCATTCAAATATACATTTTTATAGTCTTCAGCCCTGCCGCCCAATTATCTAAAGCTTCAATTTCTTATTTAAAATGGTACTTATTGTCACTTTCCACATATTTCATTGTCTCTCTCTTTGAAAATCAGTTGTAGAAATGAAATATAATTTCAAGGTCAGCTATAACGATCAATATTAACAGATTTGCTTTAATCTCTTCAACTCTGTTTAAAAAGTAAAATATTCTAACTATTGTATGGAAGCTAGAAACAAATACATTTCACAAGCTTTCAAATGTGAAACATTAGTCCATTTATTTACACAATGCTAAAAGAGTACATAAACTTTACAAAATACAAACAATTAACACCCCTATTTAGCATTTTATCCCTATTTAGCATTTTATCAAGTCAAATCCCTTCAGGAATAAATGTATTTTCTTTTAAAAATTATCCCATTTGTGAGAAATTGAAATAAATAATGATAATTTTGCATGGTGCCACTGAAATACAAAGTCAATGACATACACTTTAGAGCTAATGCATATTACTGAAAGGAACCCCTTATACTTTTATTTTTGCCTTCCCAGGGTATGTTTTAGGTTAGGAAAGAGGTGAGAAATATAGTTATGGCCCAAAGGATCAGCCATTTAGATCCTAATTTACCCTGTAGTTACATAAGTATGTCTAAATACCAGCAAATGTAAAATCTTAAAACTGTACAAGAGATTTTTAACATATTATAGAAGAAGTACAGAAGTACAAAGAAATAGCCTTATGTCACTGAGTAGGTCTATCCCTCGTCTTCTTCAGCTTTGTCATTCTTAATGCCCTCAAAATATGCATTTGAGCTTTCTTCCCGTGATATACCAGAGCAACTTCTAGTAAGTGGAATACATTTAAAGTTTCTTTGAATAGCATGGTATAAAAAAATATGGTCACTACAAGGTGTGCCTTGACATTTCCATAAAACAAGACAGGCGAAATAAGTCTTAGAATTTTGAAACTTCTTGGACAAATAAGAAAAATAATTGAAAACATAACTTCAAAACTTTCAAGACCAAATCATAAGTTGCCTGTAAAATATATGCAGTATGTATTTTTCCTAGCAATTAGTGGTGAAAAAAAAATCTCTAATTTTCTACTAACTTGTGTATCCCAAAGTTACCATGAATACCATGAACTGCAAATGATGACACATTATCTGCATTCAAAACACTTGATTTGAGCACGTTCTCTAAATTCTCAAATATTTTTAATGTGGTTCATTGTTGTATTTTAAATAAGGGATTTACCTTCTCTTTCAGCTGTGCAGTGATACGTAATCACTGCAAATATTTTACACATCAATAGTTCTAATCATCATTAGCTAAAAAAGAAAAAAAAAAAGACACGCAAGCCCTTTTCAAACTTTTTAAAAAATCTTTTCATCAGTTGAAAATCTACTTAATATAATCTTTCCAGTACAGAAAACTTGTTCTACCGACATGTATCCTCATAGCTATGGGTGAATCTTGGAAAAACAATATTATGTAATTTGTTGTCAAAATCAACCAACCTGCATTGAATCTCTATAGCTAATAATAATGTGATAGATTTTTTTGGTAACACTAAGGACTACTTTTGTTGCCCTTCAACTAGCTGCATTGTTATGTCCTATATTTTTGTGTCTCCTAGCAACAGAAAAAGTTTTTAAAAGTTATATTTTTAGAAGTGTGCTAGAATTGTTTTTACAATCGTTATATTTTCATGCTGTCTTAGTGACAGAATCCCATAAGCAACTGAGAAAATTCTTCTGCATAAAATGCAGCGATGTGCAGTGATTATTGCTATCTGTCTGTTGCAATGCTTATCGAGGTATATCTTATCTTGCTGGTGAATCATTGGCCTTGGCGTCAGTATCATGATCCCAATCTCTGTACTGATATAGCTCAATTGTATCCTTTTAGTTTATGATCTTTCTATCTGCTGTGTACCTGCAGTTTACATGGCCCATAGCTTCTAAATACTGTGCCCCATATGGTTATGATAAAAGATAATGCTTGTGATACAGAAACAGGTTAGACCATCTGTAGATAACAAAACAGGCATTGTAGCAATGACATTTATACTGCCAAAGGCATTGCCTCCAGAGAGCATGTGCTGAACTGCAGGCCAAGAGGTGCAGAAGGGCTGTCATTGACAGCACTTAACCCCTGTAGAGCAGGCTGCCTGCACCCGTGGTGCACAACACGCTTTGCTTAGATCTCCTTTGAGTCCCAAGACATTGTTATGTTTCTTTTTACAGAAAAGCTGCCACAGCTCACCCAAGTCATGACAAGATGCAAAGGGTATATGTTGTCTTTCTTGAGGCATTGCATGATAGCAGCGCCGGAAGGCAGCAAACCCACTGAGGTAGTGCTTGGGGAGCATTGTAGCGCTCAGGGAACAATCTCATCCATGCTGTCTGTAGGGAATGGTCCTGGTTGTGAATCTGTATCAAAACTTCCACTGGTGGCTGGCTCATTCTAAGAGAAAGCCCAGGAGCCAAGAGATGTGTGGAGAACAAGCAAGGGAGCAAAGTTATCAAACAGTGTTGGTATGCAGAGGGTTATTTTAACAGCAGCTCCATCGGTTAGACTAGCTTTGCTGTAAAATATATTTCAAATGTATTATTTTGGTTTTGGTATCTGTTGAAGCTGTACATGTGTGTTTGTATAAAGATATTTATACATCTTTTAGTTTTTAACTATTATAGTTTTTAATTATCTTTTAGTTTTAAACTATAACGGTTTAGTCTTGATAGAATGAGAGGGAATGGCTGCAAGCTGCAGCAGAGTAGGTTTAGGCTGAACTGCCCAGGGAGGTGGTTGAATTGTTATCCTGATTAGATGTGGTGTTGAGGGATATGGTGTAGGGGAGAACTTTGTGGAGTAGGGCTGATGGTTGGACTCGATGATCCCCAGGGTCTCTTCCAACCTGAATGATTCTGTGATTATTAAGATCCGATATGCAGAATTATTGCAGAAATAAGTCTAGAAAGTAGGTAAGTCTTACTTATAGTAAGTATAGAAGTATACTTACTATATAGTAAGTATAGAAAGCTCATGTGTCTTTCAGAATTCCATTTAAAGGTGTAAATATCCATAATATGACTTCCAGTCATTCTTACTTGATTATCTCACTCTGCTGAAGTACTTCCATCTAGTCAGCAATGGTATCAGACTAGTGAGTGAGGAACTGAGGGAGTTCCTTCACCTTGATTCTTCTCTGAGACTCTGAACCAGCCTTTGTCATACTCTCAGAAGACCCACTGTTGAAGTTACTAGAGGTTAGCTTTACTTCTGCTCTGGATTTATATTAATGATTGTCAGTACAACACAGAGTCAAATCGTCTTCAAAGATATTAGAATGTACAAGCAGAGTTAGGAGAGACAGTAAGTAAGAGGTGTTCTTCCTCTCTTTCTCTCCTCTAGTCTCAGACACCAGCTACTGCAAAACATGCTCTTGTGTTACCTGACATGTCCATGACTGTACAATCCACTACATTCTTTGATGATCCTGAGCATCATCATTATCCTCTTTTCCTTTCGTTAGAAAAGATCTGGCAACCTCCCCTCCACCTCAAAAATGATGAATTATAATCAAATTTAAAGTGGAAGTGTTAATTATGTGCATTTGAATAAGGTCATTCTTTTCAGAGTATTCATTTATTTTTTTTTAACAAGGGACTTGCTAAATATTTTATATTTATTATTTCTGCACCTTCATCTAATTGCAGCTTTATAGGAACTTCAGAGAATAATGACGATGATAATGAGATCAGTAACAGACTACAAAGACGGAAGTTCTCATGCACAGGAACAATGAAACGTTAAGTGAAAATCACTATAATTTAAGGAAATGTGGGGAGAGAACATAGAAACCCTTAGCCCACTGCCCTTTTTTCTCTAGGCGGACCACTCTCCCTCAGATGATAGCTTTTAAATGAAGAGTAAGGAACTATCCAAATTACAGTTTGCTTTGAAAGAACAGTATTCAACCTGCTCTGAGCAGAGGATTGAGCTACATGACCTCCAGAGGTCCTTTCCAACCTAAACTCTTCTGATTCTATGATTCTATTGAAATGCTAACTCCATATATGGAAAATTTGAATTCTTTAGTAAGTGCTTTTGTCACTTGAGGCTAGTTTCTACAGCTTTGTTCAGCTTTGATAACACCTCTCATACTCCTTTTGTAATTGCATTGAACTCACATGCCATTCTTGTCTAATACCCACATTAATCTGCGTAGAGCCAAATAAGAAGCCATGAGAAATCTGTTTTTATAAACTGCAGTTTATCAAGCCCTCTTCTGCTGTTCTAATGTTCAAGAATAGTCCTGTGTGAAATAACCTAAATCCACAGCTGCCTTCCCTGCTTAAAAAAGTGCCTGACACCATGGCCACTATATATTTTGTGAAAAATTTAAGAATCACGGAATCACAGTATTCAGTTTGGAAAGAGCCTCTGGAGATTGTCTAGTCCAAACCCCAACTCAAAGCAGGGTCAAATAATGGAGGTTGCTCAGGGTCATGTCCAGTTGAGTTTTGAATGTCTCCAAGGATGAAGTCTCTGCAATCTCTCTGACTGTGTCTTTGCACTTGGACCCAAACCTGGACACAGAACTCTGCATGTATCTCACCAGTGATGAGTAGAGTGGAAGGATACCGAGGAGAGTTCCATGCATTTCTGTTGCTCTCAACTATGGAGTAACTCCTCCTCCTTGCCTTCGTGGCTGGTCCTTCCAAAAAAGCCTGTATCCACCCATTACCTGATTGCTGCAGATGGGTATATCCTGTCCACATCACTCTACATCCTTTGCTTGCTGGCCCAGTCCACTACTTTCTCATTTGTTGGTAGGTTTTCTTCTCAATCCTCATTATTCACAATTACATTTCTCACCAGGTACACTGGTGAATAAACACTCTCACCCCATACGGTCAGGTGGATCCTGTCTTCTGTTAGCAGTCTTCAATTCTCAGAGAGGGTTCCATAGTTGTAAAATCAAATTCTCTCTTGTTAATACCAGCCACACAAACAATTTTTGAACCACAGAATCCATCCAGTCTTTGGCTCCTTCCTCCTCACTGTTAGGATTGAGCAGAGCTCCACCTGGGTCCATTTCTTGCTCCTTTTATTTTTTTAATTTAATACAAGTATTTCAGAAAGAGCAGTTTGCAAGTACGATGCCAACTTCTATTTCCATCTGACAAGTAAGTAGCTGCTGTAACCATGTAAAATTAACTTGTAGTTTGAGATCTATGCAGTAAAATAAAAGACTCCTTTTTTTAAGTAATGGGGCTTTGCTTCATAGAGGGACACGGGTTCTTTTGTCAGGGAGGAAAACTTCAAGTGACAGTTGTTTTCTCCTGGGCAAAGGTTTCTTATGAATCTTTAATCAATTTCAGGAGCAGAGCAGCTTTGTAGGTAGACGATTCTAATGAAGGTAAACACTGCTTTTCAGTACGCATTCAAGAACTTTAGAGAAGCAAAGTATTAACATCAAAATTCTTGAGAGGTGCTATGTATGTTGGATGTAGTGCCATACTTCAGATTTGAAGACTATTTTGTTTTCTATGTGGTTGCATGCACGCAATATCAAAGAAAAGGAATAAATGAATAGAGAAACCCATGGCTCTCCAGGATTTCATTATGAAGGAGAAAGTTGCCCTTGTGTAGACTCAAGGAGAGCAATGATGCAGCAACGTGCTGATGTTTTCTTCCAGCCAAGAACACGTAGCATGTTGCTTTTTCTTCCTGCTATTATATCAGGTGAAGAGACCTGGATTTGGAAAGATGTGGAGCTTTGTCCTTTTTTTAAGCCTGAGTAATAGTGCTGTGGTGTGAGTGTAAACCGTGACTGTGGAGCAAAATTGCTTTGCTATTGAAAGATTCTCTCTCACAGTTATTGCTGCTGGTTTCTCATGGTCTGTAGTATGTTTATAATTCGATTATATTAGGACCTCAAATTCTAAGGTATACTTAGTATGTATATATAGTATCTTGTTAGACGTCTGCCATATACAAACCAAGTCTGACTCACTTCATTTTCTTTGAACTATGCTGAGTCATGAGATAAACTGGGGAACCAGGAAATACTGGTGCTATACGCCCAATACAGATGAGGGGCCTAGAGTAAAGCAGAATTCGGAGAACTCATTGAAAAACAAGGTCAGTAGCTGCTTTGAAAATAAGTATCATTCTTGGTTTGCAAATGAAATGTGAATAGTGGGCAAGATTGATCTCTCGGTGATGATTGTTTTGTTGCTGCTGTCTCTTCTCAACCCCTTCCCCCCTCCCTCCATATTAACGGTGACATTTTAGTGGAGGGTTAGGAAAAGATTCTTATCCTGCTCATCTTAAATAATGTTATTCCTTGATAATAATTTTTAAAGTTGTAGGCTTTCCTTTTGAGCAGCCTAGGCTCGAAAGGAAAAAGGAATTCCATTTAAAAATGCATTTATAAATATAAGTATGTGTACATACATATAAAGGAATACATAGAAACGAAAAAGGAAAAATGTGAAAGCATATTATGTTTTTACTTCCCTCCATCTTTGACTATTTTTCTGTTGTGGTGTTGCTTACAGCTGTTGTGGTGTTGCTTACAGCTGAAACCTAGAAAACTTTGATTAACAGGACACTAATAGAATTTTCCTTGAGCCCACAGCACATACTGAGTGAATATATAAAAGAAGGTGTCAATCCTGTGTGCCCTTGGTGCATTTAGCACAGTTTCGAGGCAGAACTTTGTGCTGTCAACTTATTGGCTATTTTCTCTCTCATAGATAGGACAATTTTCTTGTAACTAGTGAGGAAGAGTACATTTGGTTGCAGTTGGAAACTCTGCTGTAATCTGCTCCTTTAAAGTGGCTTCACAGAACTTCTGAGGTGCTTGCTGAGGCAGAGTTTACTTCAGATCCTTATTTAATGTCATGTTACCATAGGATCAAGAAGTGTGATTTGGGGGAATATCTCCAATGCCAAGAAAATTCAGAGTTAGGAGCAAAAAGGACCTTAGATTTGTTTCTGTAGCACGTTCTTCCATATGGGAGAATAGGAAGAGGTTGATGAGAGAAAAGATGTAATTTTCCTTCAAAATACAATTCCTGTTCTAAGGACTTCAGTAGAGTATATTAACAAAGGGATGTTTAAATAAATAAATAGTTACCACTTAATTCTTATTTCCTTTGTTTCATAATCTTGGCTTTATTCCACACCCTGCCTTTGTGGTACCAAAATTTTCTCTAGTATTACAAAAAATCTGTCACATTACCACCAACTTCCATTACTGGAGCACCACAAAGCTGCAAG
>VZTM01016585.1:38510-50987 GCA_013400555.1 Jacana jacana
ATATTTTGAGACTGGCAAAAAACTGTGAAAAATCTCTACTAAGGGATGGATGGTACATTGATACAGAGCCAAGGGAAAAGCTTTAGAGTAGAAATTGTTCATTGACTCTGTGACTGCAAGTGTGGAAAGGCAGAAAGAATTAGATAACATTAATTCCAGAAACACAGCAAAGCCAACACACAGGCTTGGTGTACAAACAGCTTTAACTGTATATATTCTTTTCAGTGGCTCTGAAAACAAATGGAAGATTACTGGGATAAGATTAACTGTAACAAATGCAAGGAGATGTACGAAGCGGTTGGAAAAGCTTTTTATAGTAGAGCAGTTAAATCTACTTAATTGTGTTTGATTTTTGTTTTCATAATTACTTCCATTGTTCCACTGAACTCCTGCTGAATGTCCGACATAGTCGAGCTGTCATGCCATAATTAAAAAAAATAAATGAATAGGAACTGAATACCAATGTGATTAGTGTTGGGTTACATGCTTTAATATATGTGCTGCTCATACTGGTTGAGAGCTGCTTCGCGCTTAGCTCAGGAGATAATCCTTGATATAAAACAAAGCAACCACTCTGACAAGGTGGCATTTGACCGTACGTGAAGGTAACAGAAGTCATTCCATTCACTGTTGCCATGTAGTAAGAAGGTCAGGAGTAAGTCTTTGTAATGAGAAACCTAATTCATTTTAATTGCCACAGTGACCCCTCACACAGGCATTGTCCAAGCTCGTAGCCTTTTATAGCACCATTAGCAGTAATCAAGGATGTGCTGGCCTGAGGTTGCTGTATTAATGCCTGGTGATCTGTGCATGTGTAGTCGGATTTATAAATCTGCAGAAGTGTAGAGCATCTGTCTTACTGACAGTAAGCCATACGCGCACGATGCACGTATAGCTTACTTTTGTGGATACTGTTTATATAATCTAAATGTTTACATAATCTAAAATACATGGTGCTCTTATAGCACATTCAATACATTAAAAAAAATGAAGACCAAGGTAGAAGGATATCCTGAAAAGCACACACCTTCTCTGTGTCTGTGGCACAAGCAGAAAATCTGATTGCGTTTGGGGGAGTGAAGCTGAGACCGTGTTTCAAGCTGCACCCCCCTTACCAGAAACTCTCCCAACCATTCCCTTTCACTCTACTTTTAATTTTTCCTGCTTTAGAATAAACCAAATAAAGGTGGCTAAAGTTGCAGAAACACATAATCTTCCATATGTGTTAGTTATATCTGAAAATACTAACACTGGGCAACAGGTTAAGAGGAGCCATTGGCTATTTTTTTGATTGGAGTATCTCACCTAGATCCTGTGCTTAAATTGGCCAGTTACTTCCTCGTAGTTGGTTTTTTACTTCCAATATATTTCATGTTATGTATTTGTGTATACAGGTGTTCAGTTAGCACAGCTGTCAAGACTGAACACTGTCGGGGGGAACACTCATCGGTTTGTGTAAATGAAGTGACCCATCTTTATAGTGTTTGCTATTACTGAAAAGATTAGCAATGCCACATCCAAAGCTTCATTTTTAGCTTAAAATTACTTTCTAAGACCTTTTAGGCAGGTGACAGTCTGATTCAGCATGACTATGGCTTGAGGGCCAATGGATGCTGTAGAAGTCTGAAAGGTGATGGTAAGCTCGTATGGCAGATGTGTTCACTGCACTCCCCTGTTTGTGCTCAGCCTTTGCTCCAGCCAGTGTTGTCAGTCCCTTTCCTTTCATGATGGATATCAATTTGGCACCTGTTGAATTGAAAGGAAAATCAAGTCAAACAACTGCAATATCTTCTTTCAGTTTATTTGACAATGATATGTTAGGTAAAATGCTTTACAAGTAAAACCAATAACAAATACATGATTGAGTCCAAAGTTTTTCCTTTAAGCTACGAATCTTCATTATCATTCACGGACCTTTTATATAATTGCTTGTGTAGGGTTTGCATGGGATTTTAGCTTGGAAAAAAATACTCAGCAGGTGTGGTGATTTTATATGGAAAATGATTATTTAAGGCCCAAGGGAAGGCGTTTGCAACTTTGGGGAGGTGGGGATCTTCCTTTAAACTAGTATATGGCTCTTTTATCTTTTTAAAACACCATTAAAAGAAATATCTCAACTTTTCCTAGGCTCATCCATTACAAGCTGACTTGTATATCTAGGGTTTTCCCAAATGTGTTCCTAGTTTAATAGAAGATGTGCATGAATGTACAGAATGATTTGTCTGTTTTGTCTGAATTATGTGAATTCGCATCATACCTAGCATTTCTTTGTAGCTGAATTGGGAATTCAGTGTTGCTCCTTATACCTTCTTAATTGTTAGGGTTTTTTACATTAATGGGGCATAAATGCTGGATTTTATCCTACCTGTTGACCTATTCAGAAAGTTAAATTGCATGGATTTTTAAAAGAACACATAGAAAAATTGGAAATATTTCTTAAATACAAAACTCCAGGATGAATAATCCACTATCAGCACTATAACCCCAAACTTCAGAGTTTGTACCTCATTATCCTAAAAACCTGTATCGGTGTACTTGTAACAGCATATTTCAGAAACACACGGAGTTTTACAGGTGTCATTAGTAGGAGCAGTATGTATCCAATGCATGCTGCATTACAAGGTGTCGCTGTTGGAGAAGGAGTGAGTTTGTTTTTTCAAAGATTAATTTTTCCATGCACAGATTGATATTAATGGTGCATGCCATGATGGTACAGGAAAAAAAATAGTAATACTCCTACTTAAAGTAAGTGATTTTATGCACTTCACAATATACACACATATAGTTAGTGTAAAATACATAAGCCAGGAGAATAATCTGTGGTTTTCAACTAGGCATGTAAAGGATTCTGTTCAGGGTAGTTGTACAAGCTATGTGAGGTAAGGAAAAGAAATTAAATATAATCATTAACCAAATACAGTGAATGAAGATAAGAATTCTCCACAATTTACCTACCAAATGTGTGTGTCTAACACATTGACTCTGATACCACCGTTCTAATATTAAGCCTGTCCACATATTAGGTGCAAAGTCTCTGTGGTGAGGCTTTCTGTTGCGTTGAAAAGATGACATGACAGAATGCTTTTTGTGCTGGCTCTGGACAAATTATAGTTCATTTTGTAAGTTCCAAGGTCAGGAGTACTATCATGGCTCTTAAACTCTAGCATAGTAAAGTGGGCTCTATTGAACATTCAAGGAACAGCTGTAAGTTTCCCTGATTACTGCAGACAGGTATCTCCAGCAGCAGAGCTCTTTGTCTGAACCTATTTCTCTTGTCTATAATTCTCATTTTTGCTGTAATTTGATTTCACAATTGACTTTCACTGCAATATGGAGTTGTAGAGTTCAGGCATATTTTCAAGGCACACAGTGGCCATTGTTAATATGTCAGTGTAGAAATGCTTTAATTGCTGATTTCAGCTCTAGTACAAATTTAAGCAAGGGCCAGAGGACATGGTTATTAAACACCTTGTACTGCTATAGTCTGGGTTTCTTTCCCTGTCATTCTTGTAGACCAATTCTTTTTTTTTTTTAAGTTAAAAAACATAAACCCTTTGACACAAAGCTTGAAGTAGATGTACATGGACTTAGTAGCTCCATTTACTTCTCCAGCTTCTCTAGGCTAATACTAGCCTTTTCTCCATTTTCAAAAAATTGGCAAAATATGTGAAACATTATCTTTATGCCCTGCATGCCTGCACTAGTGTGGGAATATTCATTTTCCTGTGAATAAAAATGATTAGATTATTTTGCCATCTTGGCCTCGGTGAAATGCAGAACAATGATTTAATAAAATAAAGATATTTTTTTTTCCATAAAAACAGTGGTACACTCTAGGATCCCTTTCGTTTCTCATAGCATACAATCTAATGCTCCTGATATCTCCCTTTGTGCCTAAGACTTCCTTGCCCATTTTGCTCTTTCTCTTTTTTATATAGTAGTTCATCAGCATTGCTTTTTGATTAGCGAAGTGGGTCATTTTCATAGAATCATAGAATGGTCCAGGCTGGTAGGGACCTCTAGGGTCATCTAGCCTGACCTCCCTGCAGTCAGCAGGGACACCCCCAACTAGACCAAGTTGCCCAGGGCCTCATCGAGCCTCATCCTGAATATCTCCAGGGAAGGGGCCTCAACCACCGTTCTGGGCAACCTGTTCCAGTGGTCCACTACCCTCAGAGTAAAGAACCTATTCCTAATTTCTAATCTAAATCTGCTCTTCTCCAGCTTGAAACCATTCTCCTCATCCTGTCACTGCAGGCCTTTGTAAACAGACCCTTCCCAGCTTTCCTGTAGGCCCCCTTCAGGTACTGGAAGGCTGCTCTTAGGTCTTTCCAGAGCATCCTTTTCTCTAGGCTGAACAACCCCAGCTCCCTCAGCCTGTCCTTGTAGCAAAGATGCTCCAACCCCCTGGTCGTTTTTGTGGCCCTGGTCTAGACCCGCTCCATCAGGTCCATATCCTTCCTATATTGAGAGCTCCAGACCTGCACACAGTACTCCAGGTGAGGTCTCACCAGAGCAGAGTAAAGTGACAGAATCACCTCTCAGGATCTGCTGGCAACGCACCTTTTGATGCACCTTTTGATGCAGATTAGCCTTCTGGGCTGCAAGTGCACACTGCCTGCTCATGTCCAGTTTCTCATCCATCAACACCCCCAAGTCCCTTTCCTCAGGGCTGTTATTTTAATAACATCTCTCTGCCCCCACTCTGTAATTTTTCAATTCAACCTCTTGAGTTCATGACCACCTGCAGCCAGCTCATTGATTCACTGGAGTGACTTTTGCTCTTTGGGAACAAGTGGAAAAATACGTGTGGCTTTCTCTTATCTGTCCAGGGGCACCAGAACACATAGGTATCAAAGAACCTAGATTTTCTTTAGAGTAGGGTGGCAAAAGAAAAAATAAAGGTAATACCTCTTTGAAAGATTAACTTAGTGTGTATTTAGGTGATATGATGTGTTTTATTGACTTACTGCCTTGGTCTGTCTTCTAAAACTTGATTATTAAGTAGTCATGGATAAATTTGAAATGGATATTGCTTTGCAATTGCAATAACCCTATTTTTAGCCTTGTTCTTTCAACTCCTTAGGAACATGGGCATAGTCTACCTTTAAGTAGAGAAATAAGCTGTTCAAATATTTTTTTCTTTTTGTTTCAGGGAATAATATGTGGGAGGCTGTGGACTATTTGCTTCCGACATAGGAACGGCACTGGGTTGGGAATCTGCACTCCTGAGAGAATGCTGGGAATCTGCAGAGGGCGACGGAAATTCCTGGCTGCCTCTCTGACTGTCCTTTTTGTCCCAGCCATTACGTGGATTTATCTGTTTGCTGGGAGTTTTGAAGGTATGAGGGGAATAATGTCTGGGGGTGGGGAACCAGTATTGAATGATTTGTAACAGGGCGGAGAAATGCAGATCAGACATCATTGATTTTATTTAAATAAATCTGATTTGGCTTGCATAAGAAATAGCTCCCAAGGTGCAAATTTCAACAAAGGGCCTTCCTTACTGTGTTCTCACTCCTGAGGAGGAGGTAATTGCTGGCCCTGGTTACTTGATTTTCCCCTCATCTTTGAACTTTAAAAAGTGCAACAAAAAAAGCCTACCCTACTAATTTCTTCTCTGGTTTTTAGTTTTTAAAAGTTAATCTGTATTATGCCCTGTAAGATTTTACTTTTAATTACACAAAATCACAGAAATGTCACAGTTGGAAAGGACTTCTGAGATCATCATGTCCACCCATAGACAAAAGCAAAACTCACACCCTAAAATCTCAGCCACTGGAGCATGCCCTGAAGTGCCACATCTACATGGTTTTTAAATACCTCCAGGGATGGTGACTGGACCACCTCCCTGGGCAGGCCTTTCCAGTGCCTGACCACTTTTGCAGTAAAGTCATTCTTCCTAATATCCAATCTAAACCTCCCCTTCCGCAACTTCAGACCATTTCCTCTGGTCCTGGTATTTATACACTTAGGAAAAGAGGCCAATAGCCACTTCTCTACAACCTCCTTTGAGGTAGTTGTGGAGAGCAGTGAGATCTCCCTTCAGCTTCCTCTTCTCCAAACTAAACCTGACCAGTTCCCTCAGCCTCTCTTGTTACAACTTGTTCTCTAGACCCCTCACCACAGTTTGGTAGCTCTCCTCTGGACACGTTCCAACACTTTGATGTTCTTCTCGTAGTGAGGGGCCCAGAACTGAACACAGTACTTGAGGTGAGGCCTCACCAGTGCTGAGTACAGAGGCACAATCACTTCCCTACTCCTGCTGGCCACGTGATTCCTGATACAAGCCAGGATGCTGTTGGCCTTCTTGGCCACCTGGGCACACTGCTGTCTCATGTTAAGCTGGCTGCCCACCAACAGCCCTAGGTCCCTTTCTGTTGCGCAGCTTTCCAGCCACTCTTCCCCAAGAGAAATCAACATATCATTTCAGACCTTCCCTCAATATTATTTAAAAACGTGTTAAAAGGCATTTGTATGCTTCTGGGCACTCTTTACACAGCTTTTGTTTTTATGGACCTGCATTTTATAGCTTATATGTATGAATGACATAGCCCATGGAGTCCCATTTTGGGCCACAAAGCAGGAAGTGTATCTAGCTATGAGAGCATGGAGGGCTTACAGTACAAGTCAGGTAAACGTGTCTACCACGGTTCTTTGCACAGGTCATGGTTACTCAGAGGCAGGCTTTCTTTTGTCCAGTGGTCCACACTCACATGGTGGTACTTTGTGGAATGTTGGACAGTGGTGGGACACTGCTCCATGAGGTGTAAAAGTAGCAGCGAAGAATTCTGTGGAATGTTTTATGATTTAGTTAGGTAAATGCCTACACAGTCAAAGCCTTCAAACACATGAGGCTCTGCTCTTGCCTTTGTGTGAAGATTATTAGTTCTGGCCATTGCCTCTATGTGCTAGAAGGCTGAACACAGAAAATCAATTAATACCTATATAAAATATCTTTATATAGAATCAGTTTGGGTCCATAACCCTCTGAGTGGTGATGGGTTGCCATAGCTGGAATATCTTGTTGTCTTCTTCTTTCTTTAGGTTGAGTTACTCGAGTTTACAGGTACGTGACTTGCAGCTATATAATGAGCAGGTTTTTTAATCTGGCTTGGAATAACTGCTACTTTGCCTTTTAAATTGTCTATATGATAAACATTTTTTCTGGTCTTAAAGGACTTCAGCAGTGATACTTCAGTTAGGTGAGGTTAGAAGATGCTGCAGCTCTTATTTTTTGTTATTTTATAGCTTTTTTGGCTGTTCTTAGTTTTGTTTTGTTTTGTTTGAGACAGAGCATTTTATGTTTGGCAATAGGTGCGTTATTTTGGCAAGAGTGAAAAAAGCTGTTCAGCCTTTGTAGTTGTCTTAGCATGAGGAAAGGTGTTTCAGCCTTTTAAAAACTGTTCAAACACTAGTTTGCAGTCTGATAATTTAAAAAAGGCATTGTTTAAAATGTCAAGCTTCTTTCATGTAACCTTGGCTGACAAATTTGTGCTTTGTTTCAAAACAAAATTGGGTTCCAAGTTACATTTCAAGTAAGAACGTGTAAAGATTTTTCAGTGTGTCTTACATACATTTCTGAATTAGTTACATGCCAGTTACAAGTATTTGCTTATGCAAATTTATTTGGTTACTTAAAATTCTGCCTTAATGGGCAGTAGCTCTATGAGCTCATTCTAGAATGAAACACTTATGGGATTTATGTTAAATTGGAAATATAAGGGGTGCTGGCTGCATACTTGAAAACTAATGATCTGGCAGGCAGAACAGTGCTGATTTTGTTTGATTTTTAAAAGCTGAACAAATGTAGGTCTCACCTTTTTGCTTTTAGAAGAATATTATGCTGCTGTGTCGTAATGACTATTTTAATTGTGTCCACAATTGATAATGGCATGCTGCTTTAAATTCCTGTGCGTGTAGAATCCTTTGTTTTTACAGAGAGCTCAATACAAATCATGAAATTTGCTGCTACATGGTATTTGAAGTGACTTAAAGCTCTCAGTGTGAATTAATCTTAAATGCAAACCAGGGAGAAAAGCCCATTACCTGTTAAGAAGCCTTGCACTTGAAAAGGACTGGAAATTATATAAACTCTTTCTGATAGTTTTTCTTTAATTTTTGGATAGGGCATGATTTTAAAAATACCTTTGTTGTTTAAAAACTAAGATCAGTTAAAATATTTATTTAACCAAAGAACAGCTAGCATTTTGCTTAATGTGTAGGTATAATGAGGAGAGAGTTAAAGCCAATTTGTCATTTTATCTGACTTGTTTTGTACTCTGGTGTAGCTCACACAATTTACTTCCATTTTAATCTCTCTGTGTATATTTGAGTAAAAAAAAAGACCCACACCAGCATTGTGCCTTGATGTGAAACCAGCAGGAATGGAAAGTCCTCTCTGTTATCTGGCACTAGTTTCTTGGCTTAATCACAGGAGGTGATAGAGTTTTATTTTCAGTTCATCTGGTTTTAGATTCTTGGGGTTTTTTTCCTTTTAAACTTATCTCCACTAAGTTAAAGAAGGTGTCTGTATCTGGTACCTTCATCATCATATCACTTCTCAGTCCTTCTTTAGGTAAAAAGGTTGAGCTAGATGGGTTGTCATAGCAAAAAATGCTTGGTCCTTTTTTTTTATTATTCTTTTGGAGTTTTTTGTTTGTTTGTAAGTTTCAGGGCTCTAGAATCAAGTATCTCTCTGTGGTACTGATGTCTACAGTGCTGCAATGAAAATTACATGTTCTTGATGTAATTAGGAATTACGTTACTCATCCATGTGTTTATATCTAAGAACTTCATTTGCCATAGCATAGCATTTAGAAGCTCTTTTAGATCTCTTTGTTAGCGAATCTGTAATATAATATATGCCCTAATATAGTCAATTCCCCTGTTCTGCTTTTTAGATGGTTTGCAGTTCTTTAGGACAGAATTTTCTTGCATTTTAGGTTTTGTTTCTCTTGTCAGAAAGTACAGTGCAGCCTGCTACTTCACAGTTGACACTGCCAGTAAGACCCTTCCTGTACAATATTCGTTGGAGGTGGCATTACCCAAGCTGTGACAGCAACAGCTACTAAAAGCCTCATTAATCATGTATAAATGTCTATTAGGGTTATGAACTTAGAATATTAAAGAGGATTTTGAATATTGTATAGCCTTTGAACGTACCTGGTTACTGTTGTTGTTTTAAATAATGCACAAGGACAGCATAATTTCAGTTATCAGTTACTTTGAATGAAAAAGCTAATTGTTCCAACATTCTTAAATTACATTCAAAAGGCAAAGTAATACAGTAGGAAGAGTGAAGTGCATTTAAAACAGGGAAGAGAAAATAATCAAATAATATATGATGAATTTTCATTAGAAAGAAAATAGCAATTTCACTAACAAACAGTAGCTCCAGAAATAGCATAATTTTCCAAGCTATATGCAGCAATTTCCTATCTCCCTTACCATGAAGGTAAAATGGAGACTTGGAACTTTCATTTGACACACGCTCTCCAGATCACCGATTCCTCAAAAAAACATGTCCACTGTGACTATGTGGCCTCAGCAGATTCACAGACACCTCTGTTTTTCAGGATGAAAATACACCTGAGTTATTAGTTTTTGCGTGGTGGATCCACTTGAGGTTGAAAGCCCTAAAGTGTCTGTATAGGGTTCCTGTGTGGAACAGACTTCACAGGAGAGAGTCAGTAACGCAATCTTAAGACGTAAACTGGAGTTGTGTGAGATCATGTAGGGAATCTGTGAGAGAGCAGGAAGTTGACTGTTCTTTCCTTGATAGTCCTCTTTTCAGTCTCACGTTGAGCCACTATCATTTTCTGATAGTACGTTTTAGTCCAAGTAATCTATAGAGACACAACTGAAGCCAGAGTTGGGCAAACACCTCATAAAATACAATAGAGTAAAATGAAGGAAGGCTGCAAATATTCGTCTTAGTATTTAAATGGATTCACTTTGATGCTGTTCATACTCTTTTTTGTGTATGCTTTCCATAAATATTCTACTGAATATGTTAATTGGGAAGACTGACTACAGAAACAATGAATATCCAGTTTTAATATTCATGGGAAGCAGATTTTGAAATCATATTTGTGAATACTTGAATCAGAAAACTGATTCTGGGACTTCTGCTTTATCCAGTTAAGTGCCAAAAGTTTATCACATGATCTATGTGTGTGATGAAAACTGCCTGAATTTTTAATTCTTGCAGTAAGTTGCTCATGGGAAGAGGCAAACAAATAATTAATTGCTAAAATGTCTATCAGACACTTTCAGCTGATGAACAAACATCAGAAAATAATCCCTTCACAAACAAAGCAATCAGAAAGAGGGCAAAATGTAAAATTGCTTTTTTCATCACAATTCACTCGGTTTGCCTGAATTTTATCTGCTGTGTGTCTCAACAGGATTAAACAAGAAAACTTAATCCAGTGTCCATTTATAGTAGAATTTTCTGCCTTTGTATTGATCCTGTCTTTTTAATAAATTTCTGAGAAAAGAGGTCCTGAAAGGGTGCCTCTGTATATAATAAGGATGATATTGTGATGGGTGCCTGAAGGAGTTTACAGGAGGTGTGTTTTAGTTAAAATTGGCTTCATAGCAACCCCTCCATAAAAGCTGCTTCTGTGTGTATTTCCATTTCAGAGTAAATGGGGGTAGTTTACTCCTCACTTGTTATTCTTTTTTAGGAGATACACTGAGAATTGTCACTTAAGCACCTCTGTCTCAGCAATCAAATACCTTCTTAAGTACGTCTACAGCTTTCACTTGAAGATCCTGCAAGAATAAAATCAATCACAATAGTAAAGACCTTAGTTTTATGCCAAGTTTTTTTGCTTTATCCTGGAAAACCTGTCTTTCTCTGAAACCCCTATGATGTGGATAAACAGTGTACTGATGAAGTTTGGTTGAAATATGCTGTTGACCAGAAGGTTCCTGCTGTGAAAGTTGAGTCTAGTTCTCTGCTCATCATCTTTAGTCGGCAACTCAGTATCCCCACAATTAGAGTTTGTTTCACAGACATGAGAAGCCTTATCTATCCATCATCTAAGAAAATAAAATTAACAAGCGAATGTGCAAAAATAGAAAGTTTTACTCCTCATCACGTAAAGAAACAGTCTGTTTGGGAGCAGTGATTGGAAATTTGATGTAGTTCTTGTGGCAAAAAGAGAATGGCCTTAGACAACTAATGTGAGCCAAAACACAACATGGTCATGAGAAGTGTTTGTAGGTCGAACGGTGATGTTAGTCAGGACCATGTTGGTTTTTTTCTTCTCAGCCACTCTTTCACTTAAATTAAATACTTATAATGCTGCAGTATGATCTTATCCTTAACTAATAAGATCCACCAAATAGCTCAACATCTAAATGCTGGTGTCTGTGCTCTTTTTTTCCTTAGCTCGCCAGGAATTCACATCCTTAAACCAATATAATACTGTCTCAGGAACGGCCATGAATGTTGCAGTGGTCAGTTTCTTTGTCACTGTGTGATGCCAAATGAAAGCAAGTACACATTTCTCTTTCAAGTTCCAGCACAGGACACACGTGTTCTCTTTTAACACTCATCTTTTTTAAGGACATGCTTATTCTTTCAGAAAAGAAGAGTAAGCTGTAGACTTACCTTCTTTCCTTTCTANTTTTCAAAATTTTTGCTCCATCTTTGTCATCTTCATTTTTTTCATCAAACTTTTGGGAAAAATGCAGTCTATAAATGTTGCATTATGCAAAAGTGAGCAAATTTCTTCCAAGAAGAAGGGATATCTGGATGCTTAAATGCTGTTAGGGCTGCATAGAAGGCTAGCAGTAGGAGAGCTATTTCCTGATTATTCCTCTTTCTGTGTTTCAGAGATAAGTACTTACTAACTTCATAGTTGAAATACATTTTTCTGCAGAAAAACAGAAGCGCAAGATGAGCCTAGGGATGTTATTTGTTTGTTTTGTTTGTGTTTTTTTAATTTTTTTTAAGCCAAACCACTAAGAACTAGTGCTTGGCCTTTTGAAACAAAATGTGCAGTTTATAAGTACACCAGACCTTCTTTGAATGCTGGAGCTAATGTAGCCTGACTTGCTGTTGATTGATGTCATGCAGCTGATTGATGTTACAGTTGCTTTTCCTACAATTAGGGCATTTACAAAATGTAACTCCCATATGTGTCTCCTGGTATCTAAATAAATCTTGAGCTCACGTTGCAGTGTATTTCTCAATGGTAAAATACATAGCATCTTTGTGTGCTCCTCACCTGCCGGGGTCCATTATTCGTAGCAAGCCGGGAGAGAACTCACACACATCAATATGATGTAGGTTCAGTCCGTTTAATTGGCAAAGCAAGCATAGCTTTATAGCAGACAAATTCCTCTACACAGCAGAATTGTTCAAATCTGGTTGGTAGATTTCCATGTTCCCACATCTCACCCGGCTCTTGCTTCGTACAGATTGGTCTACCCGCTTCCCTAATCTCATTTTTGATTCAAAAG
>VZTM01016587.1:9589-33477 GCA_013400555.1 Jacana jacana
AAGAAGTGGTGGGGGGGGCGGCGTGTGTCTTCTACACCTGAAGTCATTCCTAAGGCAAGGCAATTTATTCTCCAGATAATGCCTAAATCAATGAAATAATCATGAAAGCACTAACGTTAACCAGATATAATAAGCCTATGGACTTAAACATGAGAAAACAACCCTATTATCTCTTAAGTATCGCTAGGTTAGCATCGTGCTGACAGCAGCATAATACTTATAAACAGTCTTACCTGCTCCTTCCATTACACTTTGCATTAGGCAACACATGCAGCTATTGTAACCCTTACATTTTCAGTGTTATATGCCATTGAAAAAACAGGTGAAGGTAGCAATAGTCAAGTCTTACTTCAGGAAAAATAACCAAACAAAAAACAATTAATAAGTTGTTCTTGTCCTGTAAAATCACAAATAACAATATATTTTATTTCCATGAAGACATTTTCTAATTGACTCCAATGAAGAAAAAAAAAAAAAAAGCTTTTACCTCCATAAATCTGCCACTAAAAGCAATGCAAGCCCTTGCCTATCTGCTCTTGCTTTTTAAACTTTTTTTTAAACTTTTTTAAACTTTTTCCTCTGAATAAATATGATCCTTTTCCAAAAGTGATGGCCATGCCTTATAAACATCCATGTCACTGGTCTTCCCAAAAGCATAAAAACACCCTTTTTTTTTCCCTGAGAAACATTCAAAAATGCTATATATAAGCCTGGTAACAGAGTCCTAATAGTGAAAAACAGTTACATGCAGAGTCCCAGGGAATCAATTGAGGTGGCTGCGATGACACGAAAGCAAAACGAACAAGACTAACGAGCAGGTCTGAAACATGCAACTAGAGTTTTGTTTACAATGTTTGAGGAAACTTCAGATTTAAAAAATTAAATTAAAAGGGAGTTGTCACTAACCTTTATAATTGCAAAGATACATGAACATCTGAGCCAACTGAGTATGCCCAAATGTGCCTAGGATTAATTTTTACCCTGATCTACAATATAGCTCACAGACATGAAAGCCAAAGATCAAACTGAAAAGCAGCCGGTTGAAGAGAGGTGGTTTGGAGGAGCTGAGTCTTCTTTCAGCTGGGGTTTTCTTTGGCAGGGGCGGATTAGCAGACATGGTATGTAATCTGTATGCTACAGCAGCTGTTACTAACACAGAGCTGCTGAAGAACAGGGGTTATGAAGGCTGTCCAAGTAGTTAGCTGAGCACAGCCGTAGCCAGAGGATGAACTGAGCTCAAACTGCAGTAGCTAGCTGAGCTCGAGTGGCCAGATACCTCTTACTGCAAATGGTACCTTGAATGAAAGGTAGAGCTAGCCAGAGGATATGGGACCTGACAATCACAATCTCTTGAGTGAGACCTTGTCTTGTAGGTCAGCCATAAAGAAGGATTTTAACTATAGACATACTTTGGGAACAGCATATTCAGTTAATATTCATTAACCCGTTTATCTTACTGTTAAATTTCTTGGAAGGAACAAAGGAAAGACACTTATTTAGCCATTTGATTCCCCTCTTGGAGGTGGGGATGGAGTAAGATTGTCCCACTTGTATCTCACAACTTTTCAGCTTTTCCAAGGACGCTGATTAGGAGCACAAAATGGTCTTTTTTTAGAGATGTCCAAATATGTACCTATCCCACAATGCTCCCAGTTAAGTCTTGGTAGAAAGGTAATGCAAAGAAACTCCCCATTATCAAGTTCCTGATCCTACAGCTCTGTCTTTCTTGAACTATTCCATAAGCTGCAAATTATCATTTGCTATAGGACAGAAATGCTAGAGATGACAGAAAAGAGACTGAGTAGAGCATACTTTTAGGGTACAATCTCCACTGGTGTCCTGTGTGTCAGCAACTCCAGGAGACTTTGCTCATATGGTCATGGTCCTAACTTCAACTTCAGGCTAAAAAAATGACAAAATTTCACATTTGTATAAGATCAAGCATTGTTCTTGATAAAGACAATTATATCACAGACAATATCACAGATCTCAAAATATCATATTAATAATACTTTGCTGTTTTTAAGTTCTTCTGAACTCACCCAACAGATTTCAAGTCTTGCTCCTCAACGGCTGAACTTCTCAAGAAGTGGAGGAACCAGATATTCTCTCTAATGAGCTGATCCTCAGACAGATCAACATACAAGTGCTTAAAGTGTTGCATGTCACTGGCTAAATAAGTTTTCAAGATGTCATCATTATTCTGCCAATGAAAAATGTGGTAATTTCTATCTCTTCATACACTTGCACTTCATGTTCCTGTTTCCTCAAATGATTCTACTGTCTGTTTCCTGCACCTGCCTTTCCCACAGGTTCATCAAAAACAATTTTGTTCTGCACTCTTCATTTCCTTGGGTCATTCACTGTATTAGAATAGCTTTCCATTCCAAATGAGGAGAATATGGGGAATAATTTCTCCATTTCAATAAACACTTCAGAGAAAGCCATTTCAGACTAAAAATTGCTCCCAGGAGCACAGACCACTTTTCCTTGAAATAAAATCAGGTTTAGTAAAGGGACTGGAATTATCTTTAATATCTTTATTTAGTAGCTGATATTTTGGGGGGGAGGAGGGAGGGGAGAAAAAAAAAGTTATGTGATCAACTTCTAAATATAACTGTATCTTGATTTTCACTTATCTTACTTCCAGAAAGAAACTGGGCTTGGCGCCAGCTTTAATGTGTGAAATTACTTTTCTTCACATTCAGCAAAAGCTCTCTTGATACAGAGTCCCAGAAGAATACAATATGAATTCAGCCATCCCCAGTTATGTTACTCATAACCTGCAGGCATTTTCTTTTAAATAGTGTCAAAATCCAATAACTCTAATAAAAGGTGTACATTCCCAGTACAAACTAATGTGAAGTTTAAAACACACACACACACAAAACAGCCAATGATACTATAGTGTAAATTATGATCCAATACCCAGAGTCTGTGATTAGTCAACATATATGTGGTCTGTGGTGCTTTTCTCAGTTATGGTTATGTGATCAAAAGCACAGATTACCCTGAAATTTCTCATCCTCAGGTTAAACACAGGTAGATCTCAAAAGAGAATTGTGACCTGGCCTACTGAAATATATTTAAAAAATAAACCAACTCAAATTCATAATAGTTGGAGGGCTTTGTGCTGCCAACGCGACTGAACGGCAATCACTTAACTCCACTGAGCAGCCAATGGTCTAATTCAGAAGCTGTACTCCCAGCAAGCAGCTTGAATGGCATTGAATTGCCAGGCAAGAGCTTGCCTATGCCAGCAAAAACTATTCCCATGTTTCCCATTGTCAAGACACTGTGGGCTCTGTGGCTACCTGGAACAGGGAGTAATGGGGTCTCCCCAGGGCTGGTGATGGCAGGACATATGTTTATGTAACATAGTCCACTCAACTTTCTTAAGTTCTTGTTGTGATAACTGCCTGATGTATACCCGTGGCATCCTCAGCCTATCTTTTTCCCTTTCTCTCTTGCTTAAACCAGTCTTTATTCTTAAATGTATGAAATTCATTAACAGTTACTGGACTTCAGACAGGACACAGAGCATGTTGTGGATGACTTCTGCAATATTCTTCAATACCAAAAATTACTATAAATTCCTCACTTACTTTTGTGCCTGTTATGGCTCCCAACTGAATCTATTAGCTTCTCACCAGAAGCCAGTGGCAATTTGAAAAAACTGGAGAGCCCTTTGACCTTTGTACCATACAATGATAAATTTCTTTTAGCTGGGATTATAATCCCCATATTTAAAATGCTGCAGTTTTAGTCATGCTCACCCAGTTTCCCTCTAGCTTCCTAGAAAAAGAAACTTGGTCACAATTTTCCAGAAATATTACAAAGTCACAGAATACCAGGGATTGCTTGAAAGATCATCTAGTCCAATTCCTCTGCCAGAGCAGGAACACCTAGACCAGGTCACACAGGAACGCATCCAGGCAGTTTTGGAATATTGCAAATCATAAGGTAACATAAGCAATCATAAGGTAACATCAAATCATAAGGTAACAATGTATCATTGCAGTATAGAGCCACAGAAAATATTTAAATGTCCCACTGGTAAGTACAACTTTAAAACAGATTTAAGATCTTCAAGTCATGCAGAAGATGGATATTTGGATCACAGTGCCAGTTCATGCTATCTCAGCACCAAACCACTTACTTGAAGACTGCAAATTCATCTTCCATTTGAGACCAGACAAGGGCCACGCTTCTTGCTACTAACAGACCATACTTCAAACTTCTTGAACTTTACCAGTCATCATCCATCCACAGCTGCCTAACTTCAGTTTATACACTTGCTTGGCTTGCTATTTTAAAAATTTGCCTTATTACTGGTATTGTTACCAGTGGTGATACAAAAAAAAAATAATTCAAGCAAGCAATTCATCTTGAGTAATTATAAGACAGTCATCCAGTCAACAGCAAATTGAAATTGTTTCGCTAGACTTAGCTCTGTAATATAATATTTATACAATCACTGTACTCTGTGCTGGCCACATATTCCAAGACACCCATATCTCTGTATGAACAAAGACATCACTTCGACAAAAGACTCTGAAATAGCAGGACTGAAAAGCTAATATAACTGTAAGTAGTAGTGCAAAGTGCTATTTAATACTAATTACAGTTAATACAGTGAAAGTTTAGTTCTAATGACATAACTTTAAAACATTTATTACTGTCCATGGTTTTTAATGCTTACACACAGCCTATTAGGGAATTACATAGTTTTTATTATTTTTTACTGTAGTGTTTGTGTTTCACTCATACAATATGCCTCATTTTTGGTGATACTTGAGCAGCAAAAAGTGTCAATATGTCATTTTTAAAAGGTCTAGCTAAGCTTATACTCTACTCTTTTGGGGAATTAAAGATTTTTGCTTAAGCCTCAGCTAAAGCTTCTTTTCTTCTGCACTAGTGTGTAGAGCGATACAAGAGGATAATCTCCACCATAGTCAAAAGCATGACACTCTTAATACTGACAGAAGTACTTTTCTTTAGCTTCAACAACAAAACCAAGTGACAGAGGCAGAATTTCTTAGCTTCTGAGTCAGACAGGATATTCAGAGCAGTCAGCCTGGGTGTTCTGGATGTGTGAACATGCACCTGTGTTATGAGCAGGAATGTTAAATCAGGAAATTAATGCTTATAGAGGGATTTCATTCGCTTAGGTTAGCTTGTTGAACTAGATACATGCAAGCTCTGAGGTTAATAAATCTTGAAACAGAGCTCCACATGACTCAACAGACAACACCGTGCCTGTTAAAGCAGTGTAAGCAATTTCTTCAATATATAGCATGCTTTTCCATTTGAGTCTCTTTTATTACTACTGAATGAAGTTGCTCATTCTTTATTATTGGTTACTGTTTCCAATTGTAAGTGTTTGTACCTCTACCATTCTGAAGTGACAGTGAAGCTCTCAGAGCTACACGAGACTCCGTATTTTGGCTTTAAATCTGCATAGCCCAAACCATCAGAAATTCAGCCTCTCCCCTTTTTCTTGTGTAGCAATAGCAACCACTGGTGGGACTCAAGCATATATACCCTCATTCAACACCTCCTCCTTGGCGCAGTAAACACGCAAAATATTGTCGCTTCTCTTCTTCAGAATCTCTATCATTTAATTCTGTCATTCCTAGAAGATAAATACATGCCAACTGCTTTTACCCTAGTCATGCTGGTTTCTTCATATTCTACTGATGCTGAAAAGTGAAAAGATGAAACCTTGCAAAGACAAGTAAATACATTTCAGTTCTGACAAAATCAAAACATCCATACATGAGGAAGATTATTAGGCTACTGAAGAGTAAAGCCAACTTGTGAGAACTATTTTCTCCCACTCTGCCTTGATTTAAAGTGTGCGTAATTTCTCAGTCTCTCTCTCACCCTTCACTTGCTTTTTGCTGCATCAGAGTAATCTAAGCAAGATTAAGCCCCTTTTTTTTCTTTGTTTGTTTTGCTGCTAGACCAATGAAGGTTTTTCTGTGATTAGTCTATAAGACAAATTACATGTTTCTACCATGCTTGTACTGAAAAGGAATCAATGCAGCTCTTTCACATCTTTTTGATAAAATCACTTATGTAGCCACTCACATAGGTGGCACCTAATCAGCCACTGCATTTGATACTCAATCACATCAGTAACCATCTTTTTAAAATCCATATCTCACTCCTGATTTAATAGTTAGTGATGGTCATGATAGCTTAATGCATGTTATAAAGCATTAGTAACATAACTATTCCAAATCGTCCCTTCCTCCTTGTGACAACCGAGGCCATCATTACAAACAAACACTCAGCATCTCTATCAATATTCAGCAGTACAGACAGCAAGAGGCGTATGTCAGCAGCATCTGATTTTTGTTACTGCACACACCATTACTCAATTTGCTCTACTTGCATCTAAGCCTTTAAATTTGTAAACTTGCTTTTCCTACCGCACATTCACTGCCTTTAACTGTCACTTCAGCCTTCATAGAATCATAGAACCATAGAATCATTTAGGTTGGAAGAGACCCCTGGGATCATCAAGTCCAACCATCAGCTCTACTCTACAAGTTCTCCCCTACACTAGATCCCTCAACACCACATCTAATCTACTCTTAAACACAGTCAGGGATGGAGACTCCACCACTGGAGTAGCCCATTCCACTGACTCCCTGGGCAAGGAGTCAGTGGAATGGGCATTCCAGTTTCCAATTTCCATTCCACTTTCCCTGGGCAGCCCATTCCACTGACTGACCACTCTCTCCGTGAAAAATTTTTTCCTAATGCCCAGCCTAACCCTACCCTGCTGCAGCTTGCAGCCATTCCCTCTTGTCCTGTCGCTCATTGCCCGTGAGAAGAGACCAGCACCAACCTCTCTACAGTACCCTTTCAAGCAGTTGTAGAGAGATTCAAGCCTTGATTGGTAACCCTCGGCACTATATAATTGATTACTCTCTTCACTATCTCTTTGTGCAAAGAGTCATACTAAATCGAAACCGCCACCTTTAAATTATTGTGCAGCCATTACACCTAGGTATTAGCAGTATGGTAAAATGCTATCTCTAATCTATACTATAAAGTTTTTTGTTTTAATTAAAACGCTCTCTGTACAGTCTAAAGGAGATGATCCTTGCATTCCCCTTGCTGCTCATGTATGAGTCATGAAAAGTTTATAATTATGCCATATGAATTTTGGAATTAATTCATATAATTTTACTTGCTCTGGATTATTATAAATACATAAAATTATAAATACATACAAAATACAGAGTATTATAAATACACTGGACAACTGAAATTCTGCTAGGTCCTTCTATCTAGTTGCAGATACTAGGAAGTAGACACATTGAGCAAACCCCTGGTCCTGAAAAATATATTTATTAATGTGATCTCAAAATATTATCTGATTCCAAGTACGTTTTACTGAAAAGACAACAATGCTTATGATCCTGAATGTTTACAGCTTTTCATTTATAAAAAAATGCCTACAGTCTTTGTACTTTTCACCACTCAGCATGTGGCTCTTGCTGTAATTAATGACAAATCCATTAATGAATGAACATACACAGAGAATTTTTAAACTTACTTTTATTTGATATATTTCTCAAAACAACAATTAATTTACAGTTTTACAAGAAAAATAAAATTAATCTATTGTCTTCTAAATGAAGGAGAATTAAAGCAACCACTAAATACAAATTATCAGGGGTTTATCTTGATTTTATGAGCATACTTTCAAATCTGAAGAAACTAATGTTTCCAGAATTGTTAGTATTCTCCTGTACTTTACTGCTTGCCCTTCCCAAGCTGACTTCCACGTTTAGCTGCAAAATCAAGTGCTCCAACAAATAAAACTCCAGGATGTGGATTCAGGCATGCAGGAATGAGAAACACACAGTGAGCTCCAATCTGCGTCCCCTTCTGGTCTTGGTCATTTGTTCAATGTCACAAAGAACTTCAAAAGCATGAGGGTAATCTTTGCATTTCTCAAATGCAGAACTGACTTACCTTCAACTGATTATCCTTTCTATTCCTAAATCTCTTCACCTTGCTCCAGGCATGTTGTCTAGCTTTGACAACCAATAAGAACCATACACGTCAGTCACCTCCATGATAGTATTCCAATTTCTTTGGACACTGTCTGTCCTGAAATGTAAACAAAATTAAGGATCTGAAGAAAAAGACTGCATGATAAAATCAATGCTGCAAGGTCTGTTATAGGCCAATTCAAGGGGAAAAAAATAAAGCCTTTGTGTAAAATAAATCTTTTTTTGACCCATGCGCAAATACAGGATGGGCAGAGCATGGACTGAGAGCAGCCCTGATGAAAAAGACTTGGGAGTGATGGTGGATGAGAAGCTCAACATGAACTGGCAGTGTACACTGGCACCCCAGAAAGCCAGCCACATCCTGTGCTGCATCAATAGAAGCGTGGCCAGAAGGTCAAGGGAATTGGTTCTGCTCCTCTACTCTGTTCTGGTGAGACCCCACCTGGAGTACTATGTCCAGGTCTGGAGTCCTTGACACAGGAAGGACATGGACCTGTTGGAGTGGATCAAGAGGAGGCCCATGAAAACTATGAGAAGGCTGGAACATCTCTCCTATGAAGATAGGATGAGAGAGTTGGGATTGTTCAGTCTGGTTAAGAGAAGGTTCTGGGGAGACTGACCTCATAGCAGCCTTCCAGTACCTAAAGGGGACCCACAGGAGAGTTGGAGAGGGACTCTTTATCAGGGGGTATAGAAATAGGACAAGGTATAACAGTTTTAAATTGAAAAAGGGGAGATATAGATTAGATATAATGAAGAAATTTTTCATTATGAAGGTGGTAAGGCACTGGAACAGGTTGCCCAGAGAAGCTGTGGATGCCCCATGCCTGGAAGTGTTCAAGGCCAGGCTGGATGGGGCTTTGAGCAACCAGATCTAGTGGGAGGTGTCCCTGCCCATGGCCAGGAGGTTTGACCTCAATAATCTTTAAGGTCCCTTCCAATTCTAACCATTCTATGACTTTTATACATATATATATAAATAAATATGACACACCTCTTGAGTCTTTGTGCCTACAGAACAATGGACCAAACTAATAAGAAAGAGTTACTAATAAGTCCAATGTAACACCATCAATGAGGACCTGAAAGTTAGGATTCAAGGGCTGACCACTGCGCTCTGTTACAGCATAGCAGTGGCTGGATAGACGGCACTCTTAGTACGCTACATCCAAATGAGCTTTCTGACACTTACCTAGAATTCTTCCAGTCCTGTGCAAAGGTCAACATTTCCTGGCTACTTTTACATTACTTGCTAGACGAAAGGCTAGAAAATGCAGGGCAAAAAGAGCAGTAAAGTAATCACTGGCATTCATACCACCCAAGATGTTTAAGCTAAGCTTTTGGGTTTTGTCACTTGAACCCGCAATAAAAATAATATAGAGTATGAGTGTAATCTGAAACATACAAGCATATTTTAAACAAAACAAAACCAAACAAAAAACAACAACAACAAAAAAACCACAAAAAACCAAACCAAAACAAACAAACAAACAAACAAACAAAACAAAAAAAAAAACCCAAACATTAGCAGCCTTTCAGTTCTTCCCTGTGTTTAATAAAACGCCAGTATAAACTCTGGAAGGTTATGAAGCATCATCTCACAAAAAATTAGGTGGTTGCTGCTGCTGCACAGACACCAGACTGTTTCCACAGCATTTGGAAGTAAGGAGCAGTCAAAAACTGCTGTCTTTTAAAAGTCCTTGTGTCAGGACATGTTTTATCCCCTTAGAGCACTTAACAGTGCTGAAAAGGTATTCCAGCCCTCAAGAACAATGAAAGTGAGTTTTAATACTTCACAGAGACATTCCAAGGTGGAAAAGCAGTCAATGATGTAATTGAATAATTTACAGTCCAAAAGGCAATAGTACCAAAACCAAGAGGAAAAGGATTTTTATCCCCATATGTAGAATTCTGCTCAAAATAAAGCCTTTCTAAGGAATGGAGTTGCTTGTTTACTTCCTGTTGCTTTTCCCATCCCACAGTTTGGTGTACCAAATCAGACTTGTAGGTAATCAGTGCTGCCTGTCATAACCTCAGAAATCACTTAAGACTATTACACACACACACACCTTATAGCTTCCACTCTTTTCTTAGTGATACACTCACCCTGCCCCTGCTTCTCTGGGTCCTAAAGTTGGACACTTCGCTCTGGTGGGAGCTGGGGGGCCTATGGCAAGATGTCAGCATCTGGTGCACTTCACAGGGTAATATAATTTTGATGACTTACACTAATGAAAAAATGATTATTTCTTCTTTACCTGGAATCCACTTTTAATTTTTTTTTTCTTTACTGGTCTACAACGTTAACTATAATTTACAACTGTTAGATGCTATTTCTTTGTTCTCTTTGTTACTCTTCGAAAAGGTTTTGTCCAGCTGCAGGTCTGCATTGGTTTAGCTGGTTAGCACTGTTGACTTGTTTGTAGCCATTAACGGTGCCAGCCTATGCCCTATGTCTTATCATCACCTGTCTGTGCTCCTCTACACCAGTCTCCCGACTTCTTAAGGCCTCTGCTACCACAGCAAGCCTGTACAGTTCTAAACTACAACATTATATCAGTCATAAAAGTCTCATTCTACACAGAATAACAACTTATTACTACTATTTGTATAAAATTATGGTTGTACCATGCAAAGGTAAGGAGAGTAGAATAACTGGCCATAGCCGCCTGTGTATTCAAAGGGTTAAAAAAAAAGCTATTACAGCCAAATCAAGTCATAAACAAAGCTCCAAGCAGGTTAATACAGACTCAAACAGAGCGAGTCTGACAGCTTCAGAGAGAGTAAGCCTCAGCTCTGAGGTCTTGCAAACTCAATAGTAACCTTGTGTTGTGTTTCGTTCTGGTGACCATTAACCTTTCCTTCTCCAGCTCTGAATTTCCACTTTCTTCCAGCTACTCATGAGGACAGAATACCACCATCCCGGGCTCCAGAATCGCTGCTCACCGCTGCCTTTGCTGCCATCGGTGCAGGTGAAATCACGCAGATGAGAGCATCACAGTTCCTGAGACGGAGGCCTTTCCCCCTGGCCCTTCCCTCCCCTCTCCAATGGAGCTCTCCCCTGCCTGCTTACTTGCAATCCATGCAGCTGGAGCTCTTACATGGGTCATAGACAAGAGGGATCCTTATTCTTGCTGATGGCAATGTTTCCTTGGCTCCCAGAAGGTTCAAAACTTGAATGTGAAAAGTCTTGTTTGTTGATTAAATTTTCTGTATGCAGGGGAGAAGCCTTGTGTCTGTACCACAACAGGTGTGAGAGCATGGGGCAGAGAAAGTGGTTGTGGATCAGCAAATGTTAGCAAAGGAACCACTGTATTACTGACCTACAGGATATTACAGTATATATGACCAAAGTAAAGCTATAGTAACTTTGGCATGTGATACTATCATCTAATATTTCTGAGCAGGCCTGATATCTAGAGAGGTGTTCACTTTCTCCTGTATCCACATCAAGGCTATACAGAAGACAAACTGGGCAGGAAAGGAGAAGGGGTAGCCAGACTCAAATAAACCAGTTTAATTTATGTTTCAGTTTTGCAGCAAATCTCCAAAAGCTAAGGCCAAAAGATTACTGTCAAGGTTAAGAACCCTGTGCAATGTTTATACCATGCATCTGGCTGGAAGTAGCAAGATGTGGAGACAGGAATGAGTGCCTATGTAGGAGAAGCCTTTAAACCCAGCTCCATCAGAGCAAGAATCTCTACCTTTAGTCTCTTATTTTCAATCCCACAGTTTACAGCTGAGAAACTAAGAACCAGCAGAGCTTTAAACTTCCTTTGACTTGGTGAACTAAACCATCCTGCTATTACGGCTCTATAATGAACCACTTTTGTTGTGCAACATGCAACTAAAAGTAAATCATTACAACACACCAAGACTAAACCCTTTGTAGATATTACCAACATCACAGTTCTGATGAAAATCTTGTGGTTTAGAATGACTGTAAAAGAAACATATCTGTGTTTTGCCAGTATTCAGTTCCTAAACCAGAATAAGTCTTCAAGTGAGATGACTTACTTATTTACAGATGGTCTAAATAATGTACTAGTAGCATTCAAAGTTGTTATTACCTAATCAATCTGAACAAAACTAGGTGATGAATTAATACAGCAACTTCATGATTTTCAAGGACAAGTGGAAGTGAAGAAAAAGAATCAGCAGTTGCCTGGAATTTATCAGTTTAGAGAACTTTTAGTCAAATTTCTTTTACATTCATCATATATTTTAATCTTCCCTACCATTGTTGCAATACATCTTTTTCAAGCATAGGCTTAGCATTATTTTGATCACAGAAATATTTTTAAATAAAGGGAAATAAATTAATTCCCTTCTTTAGAAAACATTACTTGAATAGATTTATTAACCTTCCTATCAGTGTAAAACAAATGATTGGACTTTTTTTTTTTTCAGATAATGAAGCACTTTGAAGAAATTAAACAAGTCATATTAAGGAAGTAGAACGTAAATTTTCCCAGCTCTAGGCTCAATTTTCTGCTGTATTCCTATTGAGGATGATGCCCTCGGAATGACTACCTCTACATATTCAAATGTAGTTAAAAAACAGTCAAAGTTTCTTAAACAATAGTGATTCCTAAAGCCTCTGGTTTCTTTCCTCTATTCCTCTGCTGTCTCTAGTCCCTCACTGCAGCAGGACTCATGCAAGTAAGAGACAGACATAAACAGCACTGAAGTCTTCTTTTCCTCGACAGTCTGTGCAGATTCTTCAATATGCATTGAACTTCCTCTAAAAACCTCCCATCTCTTCCACAAACAGTTTTCTTTCAGAATATAAAATAATCCTGCTCAGCCATTTTATTAAACAGGTGTCATGATTTGGCTGCTATTGACATCCCAATAATTGAAATCCTGTCATTTCACACTTCTTTCCCTTCCAGAGCCTCAAATACCTCCATCTCAAAGCATGTCAGGCTGCCTACATTTCTCCTTGCCTACTTACAGTGGGACTTTGGTTAGTTAGATAACTCTGGCTGATTAGCATTTGGTTCGATTTTTCCTGTAGCCCAATTTATCTCATGATTTGCAGCAAAGAAGATTTAGGTTTTGCATCCAAATCTCAGCCCAGTTACTTATTTCTATTGCTATTATTAATGTTCCACTGCATATTAATAGGGTGCCTCTTCTCTACCTTCCATCCTAGTTCTCAAAGAGCTTATATGATGGAGAAAATTTTATATCTTAGCCATTTATGTGGACAAGAAATCAACTGTAAACTCTTTAAAATGCCAAGCTTTATTTAATTCAGTTTGCTGAATCATTTTTGTGATTCTCATCAGAACAGATAAGCCTTCTCACTGTTTGGACTAGTTGAAACATTTGCTTAACCTATCACTTAATATCACTCAGCACCCAAATTAGCTTGTAAAATGCTTGGCACTAGGTTAACATCTTAAATCAATTGTCAGAATTATAACTCTACATTTCCAGCAGCATGCTCTAGAGGGAAATTTACTCATTACGTTATTTTGATGAAAAACTTCAAACTAATAGAAAAGGTTTCCTGAAGTTGTTAAGAAAAACTTCTCCAGTGTTTCCTCTAGGTTGGAAATTAGTTTTTTACATGTATCAAAATCAATGGCAAAAAGGTTTTCTTTCAATTGAGAGCATCTCCAGAGTTTTGATTTCTTTATACTTATTTGCTCAAGACTACCACCGTCAAAACTCTTCTGTGGCCAGTAATGTATCAAACATCACAAGAACACCATTATGTTATGATTCACTTTTAAATCAATATCACTTCAACTTAGTTGTAGGTTTCTGAATTAGAAATGCTGCAGTGAAGATTAATTGCATATAAATATCATGCAAATCTGACCTGTTTACAATTTAATTTTTCATCAAATGTCCCCAGCATTTCTTCAAGTTTTTAAGATTCAAAAGGAGGAAAGATGGAAAGTCATACAAATATAGACAACTTTGTGTGTTACCTGCAATAGCAATCACGGATTTCTTGAAAATAAACAGTAGTATAACACCTTATGTTTCAGACCAGTACCGACCATGAATTTGTTCTAGAGTCTAGGTGTATTGCATGACAAGTCAGAAGATATGGGTTCACACATCATCTTAATCGTTCTTTTATTGCAGAGTCATAGGTAAGTCATCTTCAGTGTTCTATTGTTTGTTACAGTATTTCATATTAGTGCTTTATTATTTCACATAGGTTTTGCAGAGATAAAGACAACAACCAAGTCACTTGCAGTGGGGAAAGAAGTAGCTTTTAATACGTAACTTGCTTTTTATATGCTCTACCACAGATGCAAGGCAGGAACATTTACTTCCTAAAATGCTGGCTCTTATCCTACTGCCAAACTATTCATAGAGGCATGTGCAATATAACTTTATCAGAAACTTACAGGAGAGAGGAACTGCGATATCTAAGAACGCTGAAGGAGTGCTCTTTACAGACTCTTGTGCTCACACATTATGCCATGCCACAACCTCATTATATGATTTTATATTCTTTTGGCACAGGGTCTGTGTATCTGTCAGCAGAGGATTAGGGCTTGGAAGTCTACAGCACAGTGCTAAGGAAGCTGAGCAAATAGAGTGACAAGAGAAGAACAAGTTTATCAGGCACTGGGACCTGTTCTGCTCCCCTGCGATGCAGAATTCTGGTTTGTTGTTGAGGTATATGGGCAGATCATGTCAGCCTAGGCATCACCATTTTGAACACTAATTTCTCCATGGCTAAGCAAGAAATAGCCTCATACAATTTTCTGCCAACTTACCACCTAGAAAATGAATGCATTCATCACTATATACACACTTACTAACATATATGCTTTTTCCCCAGAACCCTGGGAAACCCAACCTAGCAGCTAATATTAAAGTGTCACAGTCTGAGAAATGTGTCACTCAGTAAGAAAGTAACAGAACCAGCACCCTTCAGGTAGTGATTTCTGTAGATAGCGTTGACTATTGGCAATTCCAGAAATCAATTTTACAGAGATTCTACTGTTGGAAATTTAAAAGAACTGCACAAATTTAAAGTAACAAATGCAGTGTTCCTGAAATGTTATTAAAATTAATACAGATGTCTCTCATTGTTTAATGATAGACAATGATCAACACAGAGCCATAGATGGTACTGATTGTCCTTCAACTGCATCATTTCAGATCAAGCCAATCAATATTAGGTGTAGTAACAAAATTAATATCTTGCTCAGAAGTCTATCTTCTCAAGATCCTGTAAAACTGGAGCCCCTCTGGATATTAGTTCAACCATCATGATACAATTTATCAGCTAAGTCATCCCTCTCCATCTTCCAGATGGTTGGGTATGGGAAGCAACACCGGGGAGGGAGGTGCCCCTTCAACTACGAAGTAATATTATAAAAGGATAAATGGATAGAGAACAAACAGATATTTTGATTCCTATTCATTGGTGAAGTTTCAGAAAGTTACAAACTCCCAGATTATCTCTAGTCCTTGTTTTTAAAATCTACATCTCCTGCTATCAAAAGGGAATATTCCTTAAGTACTCTGATTAGGAAATAAAGCTGTACTAAAAGCCATTATATGCCCTTCAAGAAAGAAATCATGCTGCTTTGCAAAAGACTGCAATATCTTTTTCACACTGTTAAGCTTCAAAAAAACAGGCATGTCCATGGGGAAAATCCACCAGGTGTATTTCTCAAGTATCCCAAAAGAATTGAAGAGAAGTAGGGAAGAATGTCATGCACTAATGGTTTCACTATATAATGGTCAAGTGCAGCACCACAACACTAGCTCAGTGGGTATCTGTCCTCACACACTTCACTCCCTATGACATTTTAGGATATACACACAACATCTTTATCGAAAAGAGCAACTGGACACCTCTTCCCCTCAAATGCCACAAGGGCTTCACAGGGAAAAGCTTTTGGACCACAAAGGTTTGTGTCTCTGATTACTCATGTATGGCTCCTGTCTGGTAAGTTTTCATAATATAAATAGATGGAAATTGTACGTTACATGATACTATGTAGTTTCTCTAGCGGATTCACAGTATATATTTTTTGCCCTGTCTCTTTTGCTGTTTCAAACAGAAAAATTAAAATAAAGAGAGCATCTATAAAATGACAGCATCAGCTGAAATGAAAACCTCATTTGCTTACATCCCTGGTCTTGGGCTTATTTCTAGCCATTAAAAATAAGGGCAGCTTAGCTCAGGTAAGAGAAAAGAAGCAGTGCCACCTTCCTCCATGATGTCTCTTTGATCTTGGTCATAGCCCTATTTTTGCAGTAGAACAGTATTGTCAAAATATACCTTTGTCTTGCTTCCATTGCTAAGACCCCTGCAGCACAATTCAGTTGTCATATCCTGACCCTGAACAGAATGTAAAATAATTATTTTTGTTTGTTTGTTTGTTTCAGTATTGCACTGACTGCTCCTTCAGCTATTCTGATTTCAGCTCTTTAAAACCATGGTAAAGGGAGCCTCAAGTGATATTAATTTTAAGAAACATTTGCTATCAAGCAAATTCAGGAGCTCTCTGTGTCTCTTAAGTTTAAAGACAGAGTTATCTGATTTCATGACTGTACTGCATCTTCTGCTCACAGCAGGCCCTTCGCAGTTCTGTCTCTCAACTCAAAGATTAAAAATTCATTGATCCAAATGAACCGATTCATTAATTAATTTTCATTTATTCTTATCCAGCTGCTTTCTATCTTTCACCAGCTTGCTAGGAAACATCATTGGTGATGCCTTCAATCACATTCACAAGATGAGGATACATCAGCAAGAAGAATGAGTGTTTGTAAAACTTGAATTTGACACAATTTTTCTTTCCCTTAAAAGCTTTCCACCAGTGTTCAGGTGATCTTAGAAATGCATTCCTGTTAGGCGGACATGAAATATCCATAGTTCATAGAAGAGAAGCAGGAATAGAATCTCATTAGCATGAGCAGATAAGGACACAATAGGAACTAAAACATTGCAAGTGAAGTCACACATTATGATATCTAATGATGTTGTTAAAAAAAAAAAAAAAAAAAAAGAAAAAGAAAAAGTCTCTGTTCAGGAGTAATTCAGTAACGAAAATATTGCTGACAAAAGAAACAGTACTGAAGATATCTCTACCAAAGATCATAGCTTCATATGCCCAACAGATGAAATCACAAACCAGACATATGAAGGCTGTTGTCCCAAATTATCTATTTCAACCGCAAGTAGAGGCGCTGCTGTGGAAAGAAAAAAATCTTTTTGTCATCAAGAATGGAATTCAAGACTCTTTTTTAATTATCATCTCTCTAAATAAAGGCACATAAACCTGCCATTATCACTCTCACCAGGACACTGCTATTTCAAAAAGGCAATCATTTTATGTAGCAGTGAAAGATTTTGCTGACCTTTCTTTAGATTTTATATTGTCAGTTCAGGAGTCCTTTCATGGCACGTGCATTTCTACTCTTTTCAAGTATTTTCTAAAGCATACTCTTATCAAAGTGTGATACTGTCTTGACAGTGGTTTCAGTTTTTCTGATTAGAACTGAGTTGCCTTCATAGTTAGTGTATATACAGTGTGTCCAATTATTATGGTTATAATGCATAGTGCGTGTCTCTCTTCAATCAGGATTTCAGTTACACTGTATCTTCATAGATGTTCTTTCTAAACAAGTATCTACCATCTCTTGGCCAACAGGAACTAGAAGATATGTATATTTACTGGGTCCATAAAACTATAGCACATTTTATATCTGCTTCTAGCAACACATTTGTTACCTCGCATCATGATAACAGGCTTGTCTGGATTACAGTTTCTTCCAAGCTTAGACCTCATTTGAGAAAAACTATCAAAATATTGAAGTTACATATCAAATTATATCTCTAAAAATCTAAAGGTCACGTTATAGCATTTTAATGAACATCTAAGCCTAAAGCAAACAGGAAACAATAAACATTGGATATGAGTATTTACAGTTTAATAATGATGCTCAGATGCCCATGATCTCAGTACAATGTGATCACTGTATCACTAGGAGTTCATAATCCATTTGGCTCAGAATTGCACATTGGCAAGGCTGGCAGTGAGTATTTGTTTCAACTCCTTTGCTGATATTCCATAACCCTGTTATTCCTAGTTGATCTTTCACAGTCATTTCTGTTGCAAAACTTTGACTTTTTGCAAACAGCTGAGTTTTCATCCTGCTATATAACTAAAAGAGTTGGGACTATGAGCGCTGTCTTCCTTGATGTGCTTACCCTTCAAGCTCTACTTCCCACTCTGAGGTGCTACATTTTTATTTTACGTCCTCTCTTCAGAAACAGCGGTCCCTAGTGATTCAGAGCAAATGTGTATTTGCAGAAGCCTTCACTAAAGTGTACACTGCAACTGTTAATTCTTCCTGCTCACAGAAAATTCTTGGCATCCCCTGAGCTTTCACTGGGCTGAAAACTGCCCCTGCACGGAGGTCAGAATTGGAGCCACAGCAGCACTTGAAGGTGCAAATCAGGTCCTCTCACCTCTGAGCTGCTTCACCTCAATACTACAATCTGTTTTGGCTCCGTTGGGAATTTTCTTAAGGCACTTTTCTGTCAGCACAATATCCAAGATGATAAAATTCAGTTTCATGCTCAAGCACATTCTAAGTTGCAAGGCTGTTCGATCTGACAGACTTAGAAATTCAGCAGCCTGTGAAGAAAACTTGTACAAAAAATAAGAAGCACGATATTTTTTTTTTTGCTAGTTTATAAGTTATATTCAGCATTTCTCAGAAAGATAAAAGGCAATGCAAGAGGCCAAAAGTCAGTAGTTGAATACAATACAGAAAGTGGGAGAAGAGCATGTAACATGGCAGTTTTTGCTGGTGACACATTCATCATTTCTCTTCCTCTTTGTGAAAAATAACCCCTTAACTGTTAAAAGCTTCATGACTGAAAACACTTCCCAAAAGCTTGTCAAGCATCTGCATACACTTTAAGTGAAAGTGCATCTGTCTGAGTCCACCCATAAGAGCACAGACAGAGAGGGTTACAGAATCATATAGGGTTGGAAGGGACCTCTGGAGATCAAGTCCAATCCCCTTGCCAAAACAGGTCCTCCTAGAGAAGGTTGCACAGGAACTTGTCCAGGCAGGTATTGAATGTCTCCAGAGACAGAGACTCCACCACCTCTCTGGGCAGCCTGTTCCAGTGCTCTGCCACCCTCAAAGTGAGGAAGTTCTTCCTCAAGTTTGGATGGAATATCTTACATACAAGTTTGTGCTAATTTCCTCTTGTCCTCTCACTGGGCACCACTGAAAAAAGACTGGCCCCATCCTCATGACACCCACCCTTCAAGTATTTATAGGTGTTGACAAATCCCCCCTCAGTCTTCTCTCCTCCAGACTAAAAAGACCCAGATCCCTCAGTCTTTCCTCATATGGGAGATGCTCCAGGCTCCTAATCATCTTTGTGGTCCTCTGCTGTACCCTCTCCAGCAGTTCCCTGGCCTCCTTGAAGTGGGGAGCCCAGGCCTGGACACAGTACTCTGAATGGGGTCTCACTAGGGCAAGAGTAGAAGGGTAGGATAACCTCCCTCGACCTGCTGGCTCATGGTCATCCTGTTGTCCACCAGGACTCACAGGTTTTTTCCTCAGAGCTGCTCTCCAGCAGGTCAGCCCCCATCCTGTTACTGGTGCAGGCGGTTTTGCCTCCCCAGGTGCAGCACCCTACGTTTGCCCTTGTTGAATTTCTTCAGATTCCTCTCTGTCCAACTCTCCAGCCTGTCCAGGTCTTTCTGGATGGCAGCACAGCCTTCTGATATGTCAGCCACCCCTCCCAGTTTTGTGTCATCGGCAAAGTTGCTGAGAACACATTCCATCCCTTCATCCAGGTCATTCATGAAAATCTTGAAGAGGACTGGACCCAGTACTGACCCTTGGGGGACCCCGCTTGTTATGGACCTCCAACTAGAATCTGTCCCACTGATCAGGACCCTCTGAGCTCTGTCTTTCAGCCAGTTTTCAATCCATCTTCCTGTCCATTCGTCTAACCCAGACTTCCTAAACTCACTTATGAGGATGCTTGGGAGACTATGTCAAAAGCTTTGCTGTTCTTTCAGTTGAGTTTATTCAGTTATGGCAGGCAACTACTTAACCCGTTTGACTGTATACTGTTGGCTACTTAAAAAATCACTGCTACATTGCTCTAGATATTTTAGATTGATACACATAAGTGCACATTGTGTAGTAGCAAAGCTCAGGACACCACAATATCAAATATTGTTCAGATTTACTATTCCCCTCCTTTTTCCAATATAAAGGCTGTTACCTCATCACAATTAATCACCTCTATTTTAGTTAGTTACTCATGGTTATGCCATTGATAGAGAAATTTAAATATTATTGGGATTTTTCTAACTCTGAAAGCTGTTTCTAAAATACCTCCTCTAATCAAGCATCAATTATGTTATTCCCCACTAACATCATGAGCATGTTGACCCAGCTAGTTTTGTTCTGGCAATCACAAAGAGAAAAAATACATAGCAACAATGACTACTCCATAGAAACATCAGCTGAGGAACAAAAGGAAAATCCACAGAAACATTACAAATGCTCACACTTGGTCATTTCACTGCTTTGCACTCTATTATTTCAGCACAAAAGGTTCTAGGAAAAAAAAAATAAGAAAAAGGAAAGTTTTGACTGAAACAATAAATGCATTATTTGTATACAAATATTTAAAATAACTTAAAAAAATATACAAAACTTAAAACTATAAAGCCTGATGATAATAAATTTGGGAAACTGGCCAGGAATAAGGAGTCTCAAAGAAACAAAGAAGCACAGACCTTATTACTAGCTCCCAACTGAGATGAAAAAAAAGCAGTGAACACTTCAGTGTAACTGATTAACATTAGGGAATGCCAGCATATAGGGGAGTACACTTGTAACTGATAGGTCTCACTTCCACTCTTCTTCCAATAAATTGTCAAGATACAGGAATCACTGGGGCAAAGCCATGCTTTGCAATAGAAGAGTACAGCTGTTGCAAAATGCTGTTCTTGTTTCTAGGTTCCTATGCTGATTTTGTTACCTCATTTCTCCACCTGCTTCATCTGTTATTTATCATCTTTCCTGTTCTCATATCTTAAACCTCTACATTCCCCAGTCAGCTCATCACAGAATATCAGGGATGGGAAGGGACCTTGAAAGATCATCTAGTCCAATCCCCCTGACAGAACAGGAACACCTAGCTCATATCCCTTCCTTCTTCCCCTACTCCCAACTTGTTCTTAACTTTACCCTGCATCTTCCTTTTATTGTCCTCTGCCTCTTCCATATGCCAATCTCGGCTTTATTCCCAGCCTTTTATTCTTCTCTTTCTCAACATTTACAGCTTCTCCCCTCAGGTTCATATGGCCAGGGCACCCTGGGAGGAAATAGGATCCCAAGGAGATGGTTCTCACCCTTAAGAGTCACAAAAAATCACTGGATGAAGTGTCTCCAATCAGCATATTGGAAAAGTCAGAGGAAAGCTGAAGACTAAATCATCCACAAAAGCTAATGATAGACCTGATAACTCCCTGCACTCTACATGTTTTATTCTCAACTGTAAAAATTTAGCCTGCATAGAGTATCAAATTAATATTGCTATCAACTATGGCTTATGGACTCCTAATAAGTGGCACCAGATGGAAAGAAATATGTTTAACTGCATTACTTTCTCTACCAAGGTAGTTCAGAGAATTTCTATCAAGTAGCCCGCATTCACTCAAATAATCAGTTTCTATTCAAATATTCTCCATGTCTTCTGTGGTCAACTGCATTCAATTTCTATATTTCCTTACAATATGTTGGCCTCATATGATGTGCCTCTTAAGGAACTTCTACATCTTCTTTTAAGAAAACACAACTTTCCTGCTGTCATTTTTAGGTACAACATTCAAGACACAATGGTTTAAACCAATGGCTTTTTACTTCTAGGTAGTGCCTATTCCAGATATAACAGTTTTCAAAAGTACTGCACTAACTTGGGCTTTACATTTCTTAATGCCACTTTTAATTATCACTAGAAATAGCTAAAGAGTAATTCTATCTTGCAGGTTTTCTATAGTTAACTTGCCAGTGTTTTCAAAATTTCCTATCAGCCAGTACAGTAGCATAATACGTCCCTCAAACATAAGGTGAAACTCAGTTGTACCATGCTGATTTGAAAATTATATACTATATTTTTGTATTGATTCAAATACATATCCCTTGATTAGAGAATATCAAAGGCAGAGGTTGGGCTTGTTTTTATGTGTCCCCAGAAAATATAAGATGCATGCTTGCATTCAGCCTCACTGTAAATATTATTAATTTTCACACATATTAAGAACTTTCATTTTTTTAAAACACTTCAACATGTACCTTTCGAGCCCTCATTCAAGAGACTTTTTTATCAAGGGTTTTGCCTCTTTTCTTTACATATCAGCCATAAAATCATTCACAATCCTGTATGTTTCTATTGTTAAGTTGTTACTGTACCTCTTTTCGCACTCTTGTATCATATTGTCAATAAAGAAAGGGGAATGAGAGAAATATGGAACTCTGATGTTTTCCTTTACAAATAAGATTTCATGCTAAACATATTGTATGCAAAACAACAATGTACCTAGAGGTTTTAAAAACAATAACTTCAAGAAAAACTTTCAGGTTAGTATTTTCAATGCAAGAGGGTTTTGATATTTTTTTAGAATTCCTTTATCTCTCCAGAGAAGTCATGCATTCAAAAATATGCATGGTTTTTTGTCAATTTTTTGTTTTGTTTTGATTTGTTTTTTCTGGGGGGAAGAGGGGGTGGTGGTGGAGGGAGTGTCTATAAAAGTCAAGTTAACAAACTTAAGCCAAGGAAGCAATCTGCAATGTTAACACAGTTCTGCCCTAATTATCTAACTTTACAAAACTCTTTTACACACAATTCAAAGAAATAGCAACAGAGGCCTGAACTATGCTCCTAATTCACCTCAATAAATGCTTTTATGGACAGAGGTACGCTCGGAACACAAAATCTCTGATTTTATTCCACTGATGTACTTTTCCATTATGACTGTTTAGCTAAAGCACCAAAATGAATTTGAAGAGTTCAGGACATCAGAAAGTGCAGCATTTAAGACATATTTTGCATACAAAAGTAATGTTGAACAAACTCAAGAAAACAAGGTTATTAAAAGCAAGTTAAGGCTTTGTGACTCATTGCTACCAGTTTATCCTCGGTAAGCTTTTTCCTTCTTTTTGCAAAGCCTATCACAAAGTTACCCGCATGAGACCGAGCTGGCGTGCGTTTACAGCACAAAACCCCTGAGTTGATGATGGAAGGCTGATCACCTAAAAACAAAAAAAAAGGAAAAAAAAAGGCAACAAATTTTATATGGGATGTCTTTCTGTTGACCATATCCCTGAAACTGACAGCTCCACAGAATGCATACAGCAACAAACTGAACTTATTTTTATCACTAGCACACCTCCTTTAAATCTCATGGAGATTAATTTGAAACGGCCTGCAAATAGGCTGAAACGGCCTTCGTTTACATAGAGTATAGGCCTCCATTTACCCAGAGTGCAAGCCTGAGAATGCAATATGCTATATATAGCTGTTTGATCATATTTGATAAGTTTATAGCAGAAGGCGTCCATAGACTAATATCAAACCTGAGAAGATAATTTTATCAAAAGCTAACCTACCATGAAGGCGTACTTCTTGATACCACATGTTTCTGAACAAGAAAGTAGTTAGTTGTGGTAGTTCTCAGGATATTTAAAAGCTATATTCATTTTTATTTATTCTTGTATGCCTAAAGCCCCAAACTTATAAGAATTCTTGCAGTTCTTATGAGCTACACTTACCCACTTAACCAATCATAGCTTAAGACCTAGAAGATTCCCTCT
>VZTM01016591.1:11148-30993 GCA_013400555.1 Jacana jacana
GGGGGGGGGAAGGTGTCAAAACCTAAGAAAAAGCAGGTTTTTAATGCTTCTCCAATTTTAACAAAGTCTGCCTCACCACTAACACTGCCTGGGGTCGAATGGCAACGGCAGTGTCTTCACACCTGGAGACGGGTTTTGTCTGACCGGGAGAAACGAACGGCGTCCCCGGAGTCACGGTCTGACAAGTATTGGAAAACTCAGTGCAAATCTAGGCTCACTCTAAAATTATGTGTCGTTATTAATGCATACAAAACCACATCAAAATGTTTTTCTGCTTGCCAGAGTTACAGGGTTGGTTTTTTTTTTTGCTTTTTAAAAGCAATAATAAATCAGCTTTGAGAAGCAGGATGGAGCTTGGAAAAGCACCTACACGTGGCCCACAGCCTAATGACTCCAAAGCAGACTTTGTTCCAAACCCACTGAAAACCTTTCAGAAGTATCACTTTCCTGATTCAACTTCAAAAGATATTAGCATAAACACGGGCTGCATTAATAAAAATAATTCTAATAAAGGTCTGTGTACCCTAGCAAGGCATCACCAGCATCATAAATCCTAGCAGCAAGCAAACAATCACTTCAATGGGAATTTAAGTAAGCAAAAATAATCGCTGCTTTTTCTACCCTTACACAAAAGCTTTCTTTAAACTCCTGCTTGGCCTTATTAGGGTAAATATATTCCCTTCAAAGCCAGGTACTGGGCTTCTTTTATTCATACAGGGAGTTTGATTCCAAAGCCATTCCATTACTCATCATGGAAACGGCACACAACTGGGCTGCCCTCTGCACTCCATTCCTCCACTGCCAGGCAGGAGCCGAAGCTCATCTGAACTGATATGGGTCACGTAATCTTTAAGCTGGTGGCAACTGTACAAAAAAGGAAATAAATCAATCATGTAGACAGACAGATTACTAATGAGGGGCTTTACTACCGCTAGTCCGTGCTCGGTGTGTTGGAGAACCGACCGCCTGCTTCAGCCCCTCCATTGGTATAAATGAAGGGCCTCCACCGGCCACACCATCCGACTGAAAACCGCTTCTGGGAAGAGAGAGGCCTTTCTAGAAACATAATCCCTTCTACCCCCGTGCCCTCTTCTGCCTTGCTCTTTACAGAGGCTATTTGCCCTGTATTTATGTGCCTGGAGCTTATTTCATGTTGAAAGTCAGAGTCGTGTTCGTGTCTATTAAACCCCGACAACGGGAGTTTGGGAGAGCACAAGGCAGAGCACAGCGACCTCCAGTGAAGGAGCAGCATCGAAATCAAACCCCCCGAGAAAACACCACCAATTAATTCCCTCAGTCACTTCATACACCTGGTTTGGAAACTCCAGATGGAAAATTTCAGAGGATTTTTCTTTGATAGAGATATATTCTGTGGTTGGTTTCTTTGCTTACATTCGCGTTTCAGTTACTCAAGATTCAGTTTTATTTCTAGATCACTGATTTTTCCAGTTCTGACAGTTCTCCCTGACACCTCCACACACTGGTTCCTTTCTTCATTTCAGAGAATCATAGAATCATTTAGGTTGGAAGAGACCCCTGGGATCATGGAGTCCAACCATCAGCCCTACTCTACAAGTTCTCCCCTACACCAGATCCCTCAACACCACATCTAATCTACTCTGAAACACAGTCAGGGATGGGGACTCCACCACCTCCCTGGGCAGCTGATTCCACTGACTGACCACTCTCTCTGTGAAAAACTTTTTCCTAATGTCCAGCCTAACCCTCCCCTGCTGCAGCTTGCAGCCATTCCCTCTTGTCCTGTCGCTCATTGCCCGTGAGAAGAGACCAGCACCAATCTCTCTACAGTGCCCTTTCAAGCAGTTGTAGAGAGTGATGAGGTCTCCCCTCAGCCTCCTCTTCCTCAAACTAAACAGTCCCAACTCCCTCAATTGATCCTCATAAGCCTTATTCTCCAGGCCTCTCACCAGCTTCGTTGCCCTCCTCTGCACTCGCTCCAGCACCTCGATATCTCTCTTTCAGAGCCTCAGTTGCAGAAGTCGGTTTTAGTTCAGTTCAGAACTTTAGTTTGACTTGAGAACTTTAGGGGAAATATTAACATTGCTTAATTTTATTAAAGTTATCTCTGGGGTTTGTATCATCTGGGTTTTCACACCTCTAAGATTTTTCCAAGTCCTAATGTCAAGATCTTTGTAACATTCTTCAGCAGCTCCTTAGCCATTCATCCCAGAAACGGGCACAAAACCACCACAGAAGAACAAAGCCTAATAGTGCTCGATTCCCTCCCAACACTTTTGACAGATACCTGGATCTACCTCCAAGAAGTTTGTCAGCTTTTCTGAACTACACCTTAATGTAAAATCAGCCCCTATAGAGTGTTTGACAGGGAGGCAGTACCATAACTGGGAGTTCGGATTGTTTAGTTTGAGGAAGAGGAGGCTGAGGGGAGACCTCATCACTCTCTACAACTGCTTGAAAGGGCATTGTAGGGAGGTTGGTGCTGGTCTCTTCTCACGGGCAATGAGCGACAGAACAAGAGGGAATGGCTGCAAGCTGCAGCAGGGTAGGGTTAGGCTGGACATTAGGAAAAAGTTTTTCACAGAGAGAGTGGTCAGTCACTGGAATGGGCTGCCCAGGGAGGTGGTGGAGTCCCCATCCCTGACTGTGTTTCAGAGTAGATTGGATGTGGTGTTGAGGGATCTGGTGTGGGGGAGAACTTGTAGAGTAGGGCTAATGGTTGGACTTGATGATCCCAAGGGTCATAGAATCATAGAATCATTTAGGTTGGAAGAGACCTCTGGGATCATCAAGTCCAACCATTGGGTCTCTTCCAACCTGATGATTCTGATTCTATAACCACCTGTATAATTTTTGCCCAGATCCCATCATGGAATAAAGTATTAAGAAAGGCTCAGGGCACCGCTCTTCCACCTTCACAACCTTCCACAATCTTTCCACCAATCTTCCACCTTCACCCACCTTCCACACAACATGGATGCAGAATTCCTGCAGAGCACAGCCAGGGATCTCAACCCAGGCACTCAGAGGGAGGTGTAAATGCCCGTGAGCCAGCAATGTGCTCTTGTGGCCAAGAAGGCCAACGGCATCCTGGGGTGCATCAAGAGGAAGGTTATCCTGCTCCTATACTCTGCCCTGGTGAGGTCCCATCTGGAGCACTGTGTCCAGCTGTGGGATCCCCAGTTCAAGAAGGACAGGGAACTGCTGGAGAGGGTACAGCAGAGGGCCACTAAACTTATTAAGGGCCTGGAGCATCTCTCTTAGGAGAAAAGGCTGAGGGACTTGGGACTTTTTAGTCAGGAGAAGACAAGACTGATCTGATCAACACCTATAAATACTTCAGGGGTGGGTGTCAAGAGGATGGGGCCAGTCTTTTTTCAGTGGTGACCAGTGACAGGACAAGAAGAAACAGGCACAAAGTGGAATATAAGGGATTTCATCTAAATATGACGAGGAATTTCTCCACTTTGAGGGTGGCAGAGCCCTGGAAGAGGCTGCCCAGAGAGGTGGGGGAGTCTCCGTCTCTGGAGACATCCAAAACCCGCCTGGACAAGTTCCTGTGTAACCTGCTCTGGGTGGACCTGTTTTGGCAGGGAGGTTGGACTAGATGATCTCCAGAGGTCCCTTCCAACCCCATATCATTCAGTGATTCTGTGGATAACCCATCACAAACCCCTCCAACTAAACCACCTTATCCCTCTGAAGAGCATTCAGTAGCAGAGACAGCAGCTCCCCAGGAGAGCATTCACTGTCCCCAGCCAGCAAACTCTCTCTTCCTGCAGACTCCTGACTCAGGCACTACATCCTCTACGTATCCTGCACCACATTACCCTGAGGTGCTGTCTTCTGCCCTAGCAACCTATCACAGCTCTAGATTAGGCATCTTGTTCACAATGTAGTAGAATCAAATTAAAGATACACAGATAAATGCTGGCATTTATTCAGTCTTGAGGGGCTTGGATTTGCAGCTTTAGAAGTGATGCAATACGTTACTCCTGGAGGGTTTTAAAGAAAACAAACAAACAAACAAACACCAAACAAAACCAAAAGTAATGAAGTTTTCAGCCCAGTAACCTCACTGACACCCAGAGGAATCCGGAGGTTCTTTTACACCTGCTTCACAGACTGCAGCCACCTGAGCTACCTCGTACTACAAAGAGTTTCTCTTCTTCCATTCTCTTATCATTAAATGCAAGTTAGACCTTCCAACACCACCACATTCTACAAATTTCTATTGACAGATGCAAGACCCAAGACTGCCAGGTTCCCCTTGAGGCTTTGAAGCAAAGTACTTCCCTGAGACCCAAGACCGTTTGTTAATTCCTTCCCACAAGCTTAATCTCTCCTTCCCCTGTCCCCCAGCTCGTCACTAGCTCTTCCCTCTTCCTTCCCCAAATGGGGCGGGCGCAGTGACAGCAGAGTGCCACCATTCTCAAAATATCTTTTACTCGTCTCACATAGGAATCATAGAATGGTTTGGGTTGGAAGGGACCAGTTCCAATCCCCTGCCATGGGCAGGGACACCTCCCACCAGAGCAGGTTGCTCCAAGCCCCATCCAGCCTGGCCTTGAACCCCTCCAGGGATGGGGCAGCCACAGCTTCTCTGGGCAACCTGTTCCAGGGTCTCCCCACCCTCAGCAAAGAATTTCTTTCTAGTATCTAAATCCCTTCTCTTTCAATTTAAAGCCATTACCTCTCGACCTATCACTCCACTCCTTGATCAGGAGTCCCTCCCCATCTCTCCTGTAGCCCCTTTTAGGGACTGGAAGGGTCTAAGGTCTCCCCAGAGCCTTCTCTTTTCCAGGCTGAACAACCCCACCTCTCTCAAGTCTGTCCTTGTAGAAGAGGTGCTCCAGCCCCCTGAGCATCTCTATGGCCTCTTGAGGATCCATTCCAGCAGGTCCATGTCCACAGCTGGACACAGCACTCCCAGTGGGGTCTCACCAGAGAGGAGTAAAGGGGTAGAATCAAAAAGTTGACAATCTCACCCTCTCTCCTCACAACCACCCACCGGAGTGCACAACTCACAGATGCACAGAAAACTACTTCAAACCAACTGCAAGCCAGCTCCTTACAAACCGACCCCAAAACTTCCACTTGGCTCACAAAAACGATCCCTGATTTTCATCCACCGCCAATAATGCTGCCCAGTATAAGCTTAGCTCCTCTAAATATTTATTATAAAAGCATTGATAAAATAACATAACGATATCAGCAGCCTCGACAGACACAGTACAAAGACATAACACTAAGTGCTTTCTCCCATTTTCCCCAAGGGTTTTACACTCACCACAAGACACAATAAGACACATCTTCAAGAAAATCCCCTCATTTGGATTTTTTTTTAAGATGATTTAACACCTGCATTAGAATAACAGCTGAGCAGCTTCTTCCAACTCTGCTGTTTCCTGTAGCCCATTTAACGATCGGGTAAGACAACAGCTTGTACTGCCAGAAACTCTTTAATAAGAAATGATGGGTAAATATGGATAGTTCTTCAGTAGGCATTTTGGTGGTAAGAGACAGCTTGGGTAGGGCAGGGGAGGGTGGGGGGAAGCTTAATAGCTAATCCTCAGTAGTTTCAATAGATCTTAAAATTACTTTAATGGCTTTGGCCTCAGACCCACATTACCTCAGGAAAAGAAAAAAAAAAAGAGGCAGAAGTCTCCCCTACACTATTTGTTAGACGCCAAAAACCTATTTACTTTCTTTTTCTTAGGCAGCCCCCATACTAAGAATTGCCTAATATGAGAAAGAATTGGAGAGGTAACAAACGGCTGGTAGGTGATCAGGTGACTGTAAGTTCTAGTGTGATTTTATAGCTAAAAGAGTGACTGTGATTCTTGGAAGAACAAGCAGCAGAGGAAGCTTTTGTAGGCTAAGAAGGAGGCACTGGAGCTACTGGTCCTTTCCACAAAGCCATTACCTCCAACAGCCCGTTTGCACCCCTCCTTTCGAGTTCTCCTGGCTTGAAAAGCAACCTCTGTTCAGAATAAAGGAAATCTAACCCCCTGACCTGGTTGGTCTCACTATAAAAATGTGAGTTACAAAGGGAACGTTTCGATAATAAACAACGTTTTAGGGCTTGGGTTTTCACTCAGAGTTTGCTCTAGTGAGGCGGGGGAGTCAGTTCTTAGAAGCTAAAGCTGGATAAAGTCAGACTGGAAATGAGAAATATTCCATTTTAAAAAGTGAAGCTAATACAACTGAAGAGCAGAAATACTGATTTTAAAAAAAAAGAAAGAAATCTTCTAACTCCTGTTAATGCTAGACCCCTTGTGCTACGTTTTGTGGGAGGTTAAGCTGACCGGATCGTCACAGCTGCTATTTTAAGCAGGGAAAGTGATTCTTGGATAGGTGGCAGAACAGGCTCAAGAAGGAGCCCCAGTCCAGGCTGTCCTGACACAGTGTGTTTTATCTGGGGCTGGCCTGTAAGGGTAGAACAGCCCAAAGGACGGGTACGTGGTAGGAAGTGGGTCCTGAGCAAAGGATAGTTGTGATGTTTGTTCTTGAAAGTACACAGTCCAGTTTTGCAAATAGGAAGAAACAACCCTAGATGGTAGGTCACCAACCCTATTCCTCAGCAGTTCAATGCTCTCCCGAGGGTTAAAAGCTTACCCGATCTCTCACAGAGGACTGGTCCCAGTGTAACCCAAGAACAATAAAATCTCATGCAGAAATTCATACAGTTCCAGGTTGCTGTTTTTTTCCACCCAGGGAGTGGAGCATCTCCCATAAGAGGAAAGGCTGAGGGAGCTGGGTCTCTTTAGCTTGGAGGAGACTGAGGGGTGACCTTAACATGTAAAGGTTGTAAAGGGTAAAGGGGGTAAAGGGTGTAAAGGGTGAGTGTCAGGAGGATGGAGCCTGGCTGTTCTCAGTAACATCCAACGACAGGACAAGGGGTAATGGGTGCAAGCTGGAACGGAGGAGATTCCAGTTAAATATGAGGAAAAACTTCTTCAGGGTGAGGGAACACTGGCAGGGGCTGCCCAGGGAGGGTGTGGAGTCTCCTTCTCTGGAGACATTCCAAACCCGCCTGGAGATGTTTGTGTGACCTGCTCTGGGTGTTCCTGCTCCAGCAGGGGATTGGACTGGATGAGCTTTCAAGGTCCCTTCCAATCCCTGAGGTTCTGTGATTCTGTGATGGAGACAGGGTTTCCTAGAAGCCCACCTCTCTCCGCAACTTCTCCACTTCTTTGGTCTTGAGGTTGTCCATCAATGAACCAGCAAATAGAACGTGAAAATTCACAAGCCTGCAGAACATATTGCTCGAGTCCCACAAATACAGACAGAAAGTACCTTGGAAAAGCAGCAGTGAGGGGAAAGCAAGGGGAGGTGGAGAACACATATTTTCTCTTCAGTTAAAGAGGTCTCCAGGAATCCAACACACTCCCTATTTGCTTTAATTACAGAGCGGACAACAGCCAAGTTCAACCAAAGATGACATAGAACCATTCCTGTGCATCATATTGCCTGCCACCATGATGCTCTTCCTGGCATTCCTGCTGCTCTTCCTCTACCGCCGCTGCCAGCGCCCCGCTCCGCAGGGGCAGATCTTCAGCATTGACCTCCCCGAGGCCCTGCCCGAGCACGACGTGTCCAATTTCCTCTCCGTCCTGCCCTGGAACAGCGAACAGAGCTTCCACTACTCCACGCTGCTCCCTGACGCCACCTTCCTCACCGTGTGTTTGCCTCCGTCCTACGAGGAGGCCACCATGAAGACTTCCATGGAGGAGGCTCACATTGAGCTCTCTCCAGACCCAGTGCCTCCTTACGAAGAGAGCACGCTGCAGCCCAGCGGCGCCAAGTAAAACTTCCTACGGAAGCACCCGAGCTGAAGCACGCAGCCCCGTCGAGGCACAAACCTGGAACTGCTATGGCCTTTAATAAAAGAAGATTCCAAACGAGGCACCAAACCAATGAGTTAACGAAGGAAGAAACTCGGGAGCAGCAGGGAATGAGTGTCTGCCTCACCCTAGGGTTCTCCCCCAAACCCACCCCAGGGTAAGAGGGACATTCCGGTTCTCTGAAGCACGTCACGCCAGGATTAAACTCAAGGGCAGGTGGGAATCTGTCCCTCTGCAATCCCTGCGCTTACCAGGAAACACGGGTCACGCCACCGATTCACCAGTTACCAAAAGGGCTTTTAGCACATACCTATGCCAGTTTGGCTTTTTCTTTTGTTGGTTTGTTGGTTGTTTTTTTTAATGTGTTTATTTTTAATTGAGTTTCTGACAAGCCGATTTACTCAACCTGTGTGTGTGTGTCAACAGCTCTCAGGAAAGTAACTAAATACACAGCCTCTACAAACCCTCCCAGCCACTGTCCCGAGGGTTCCAACCCGGGCACTGTGGGTAAAAGCTGCCTTTTATCACAGCTGAACAGCGAGGACAACCAGAGGAGACCCCAGCGTTCCGAGTGAGGACCACGCAAGAGCAAGCTCCCTGCTGGGGCCTGCAAGGCTCCAACAACCCAGACTAACGGCTTGAGGACATTTCCGACTTCCAACCATAAACCCTGTGAACTATTTGGTGCAGCATGTAAAAGAACTGGGGGGGGAAATTAATAAAAATCAAATGCACACACACACTCACACAAATCTGGTCTGTATTTCAAAACTGCGTTATGTTCCCTGTCCTTTTGTCACTGGAGCAAAGTAAACCCCACTCAAGTGCAGAGGTGGCAGGGGTTGAGTGTCTCAGGAGGGCCTGCATGTGCTTACTCGTAGCCAACGATGTTATTTTTCAGTCTCTCTTACAGGACGGTGTTCTCACGACGGTGACAGAGGCTCTTGTTAGGGAAGATGGCTATCAGGGATTCTGACAACCTCAAAAATGATGACAGCGTCTTCCTCGCGGGTGTGAGCTGTTCCATGGCATTAGATTTGTTGTGGTTTGCCAGCATAACAACTGCTACATATTATTCTGCACGGTGGTGGTGTAACTCCTGAGCCCAAAGGCTGTCCTGAGCTGCACCTTGTGGTTGCAGCAACTCTCATGAGATGTCCATACAGCAGCGCTGTAACGATGAGCGTAGCGACAGGATGAGGGGCAATGGCTTCAAACTGAAAGAGGGGAGGGTTAGGTTGGATATTAAGAAGAAAGTCTTCACTGTGAGCGTGCTGGAGACATTGGAAGAGGTTGCCCAGAGAAGCTGTGGCTGCCCCATCCCTGGAGGGGTTCAAGGCCAGGCTGGATGGGGCTTGGAGCAACCTGGCCTGGTGGGAGGTGTCCCTGCCCATGGCAGGGGGGTTGGAACTGGGTGATATTTAAGGTTCCTTCCAACTCTACCCATTCTATGATAGTATAAGCCAGTGCTGCTTCGTCAACAATAAGTTGACATTCTTTTTTTAAAAAGAAGAAAATAATGGAGGAATAAATCACGACTGTACAGAGAAGACAGACAGGCCAGCTTTGAGCTGCGGGCAGTTAAATCTCACATCAACAGCAGCACAAATCACCGCAGGAACCAAGTAGTCCAGGCCAAAACTGATCATACTCAAAACTCAGACACTTCTCTTAACCCAAGGAAAAGGTTGCCTTTCTCAATTTGGAAATGGGAGTATTTTCTTGAACTACACTCTTGACAGCGTTACCTTTCTAATATTCCCTTTGGGTCACCACACTCCCTTTGTCCAGTCCGTTATCAGCAGCAGCTGTTCTGGACAAATCCAAATGCAAGAATACATTATTCTTTTCAGATCATGTCTGGGACGAGTTCCTGGTATTTGCTGATGCATTTGGAAGCACCGTAGTTGTCTGTCTCCTTGCATTTTGTTTACCTCCTAAATATAATATGCCTCCTTAATGGCACGTGCCGTTCCTGCCAGCTACAAGGAAAACTGGAACAAACCCAGAGCCCCAAACAATCAGCAAGGGAGAAAGACCTGAGGTTTGAAGATGAAACACTTCTGCCTCTTGTGCCCGCACATTGCACTAACTTCAGCAGAATTCTGTGGCATAGCAGACAACTGATCCTTTGTTTTATTAAACGGAGCGTGTTTTGCCTTAAGAGATCTGCAGCGTTCTCAATGGGTTACACTGCTCTTCAGCACAATCTCCTTTCAAACAGTGCCTGAAACCCAGCACCCGGGCTCCTCCTCCTAAACTGCTTTCCGGTTACCTTAGCTACAATTAAGATAACTTCTGGAGTGACACTTGCTGTGGCCAAGCCTGACATACTTCTAGAAGTAGCCAAGAACGGCTGTTCTCTCCAGGAATATAGAGTGTGATTGTCTCTGACGTAGTTACTGGATAACTCTCAAATCCTGCTCGCAACAAATAGTTTGTCCCTACTACAGACGATTAAAACAGACACCTGCTCAAATCCAAGAGAATGGGAACACTCCCACGGCTTAAATTCTTCTTTCTAATGGACTAAAGGCTTTTTATTTCATCTGGAACTAGTATCCCTTACCTCATTCCACCACATATTTGTCTAGCCTGGAGTATTCGTTAACCCTAGTGGGTTTTAACCTAACCAGCATCTCACTCTTAGAATCATAGAATCATTCAGGTTGGAAGAGACCCTTGGGATCATTGAGTCCAACCATCAGCCCCACTCTACAAGTTCTCCCCTACACCAGATCCCTCAACACATCTAATGGACTCTGAAACAGTCAGGGATGGGGACTCCACCACCTCCCTGGGCAGCCCATTCCACTGATCGACTACTCTTTCTGTGAAGAATTTTTTCCTAATGTCCAGCCTAACCCTACCCTGCTGCAGCTTGCAGCCATTCCCTCTTGTTCTGTCACTAATTGCCTGTGAGAAGAGACCAGCACCAACCTCCCTACAATGCCCTTTCAAGCAGTTGTAGAGAGGGATGAGGTCTCCCCTCAGCCTCCTCTTCCTCAAACTAAACAACCCCAACTCCCTCAATCGATCCTCATAAGCCTTATTCTCCAGGCCTCTCACCAGTTTCGTTGCCCTCCTCTGTACTCGCTCCAGCACCTCTTAAATCCCCACTCCAAAAAGGAAGTCCAGGAAAGCAAAAAAGACAGTGCTTTTTATGCAAACATGCTGAAATTAATCTCCACTGCCTAGAAGACACCTCTGCTCATATGAGCCTGTGGTGACACCTGCCAGTAACTACAATATTACTGGTATTAGTGCTACCATTTGCAGACCAGTCATAAGGTCCCTGGGGGACATACCTTCTGCATCCCAGTGGAGAGCTCATGATCTGAAAGGAACTCGGGTCCGGCAACACAGAAATCATGAGTATGAGGGGAAAACCTTTCATTGTCTCAGCTCCACTAGTCTGAAACGTAAATGCCTGGAGCACAGCATCTAAAAGAAAGATGTAGGAGTTTAGGCACTAGGCAAGAAGACTGAGGAGAGACAAACACATAAAAGGTAACTGCAAACAAAGTAAAATAAACATCCTCCACATCTGCAGCAATCGGGGCTGGTGTTAGTGCTTAAAGTGCAGCAAGACTAAGCGAGAAAACAAGTTTCTAAAAGTAGAGTGCAGTCTGAAAGTGCAGTGAAGCATCACTGTCTCTGGACATTAGTTCCTGGAGTGCAAACGAACTGACAACCTTTAGTGGCCTTCTGTGCTCAGAGCACGGGAAGCAGAGCTGAGCTCCTCCTGCCCTGCCCCATCAGCCACTCTAAAGGAAAAGACTATGCAAAAGAATACAAATCACTATGACAAAATAGTAAGGCAGAACATGAGATTGAGTGCACTCTCAGCAAGTTTGCAGATGACATCAAACGAAGTGGGAGCGTTGATCAGCTTGAAGGTGAAGGGCTGGACAAGTTGGATCAACGGGCCAAGGCCAATTGTATGAGGTTCCATAAGGCCAAGTGCCAAATCCTGCATTTCAGTCACAACAACCCCACACAGCGCTACAGGCTTGGGGAAGACCGGCTGGAAAGCTGCCCAGCAGAAAAGAAACCTGGGGTGTTGCTGGACAGTTGGCTTAACATGAGCCAGCAGTGTGCCCAGGTGGCCAACAGCACCCTGGAATAGCAATGGCCAGCAGGAGTAGGGAAGTGATGGTGCCTCTGTACTGGGCACTGGTGAGGCCTCACCTCGAGTGCTGGGTTCAGTTCTGGGCCCCTCACTACAAGCAGGACATTGAAATGCTGGAGCGTGTCCAGAGGAGAACTACCAAGCTGGTGAGGGGTCTAGAGAACAAGTCATACAAGGAGAGGCTGACGGAACTGGGCATGTTTAGTTTGGAGAAGAGGAGGCTGAGGGGAGACCTCATTGTCCTCTACAGCTCCCTGAAAGGAGGTTGTAGAGAGGTGGGTGCTGGTCTCTTCTCCCAAAGGAATGATGACAGGAGCAGAGGAAATGGTCTGAAGCTGTGGCAGGGGAGGTTCAGATTAGATATGAGTCATTCTTGACTTTCCTGACAGAGTGGCCAGACACTGGGACAGCCTGCCCAGGGAGGTGGTGGAGTCACCATCCCTGGAGGTATTTCAGAAACATGTAGATGTGGCACTTCAGGGCATGTTCTAGTGGCTGAGATTGTAGGTTTTTTGTGTGTGTATGGTCAGTCAGTGATCTCAGAGGTCCTTTGCAACCCTGATGATTCTGTGATTCGTTGTTCCTCCCAAAATAACCCTCTTACTAACTTGTTTTCCCTGCCCTTACTTCCCACTCTTCACTCCTCTCATTTAGTTTAATTCTTGTTTTATGCCAGCTATACAAAAGGCAACAGAGAAAATGAAACTAACTCTATAGGCCACAGCCTATAAAGATCCACAGACTCACAGGCACAGAGATCAAAACGAAGTGTTATGTGTTACATTCTAGGCATAACCCTAATATAGCTTATTGATATAGATATATCATAAAGTACCCATAATGTTTTTCATTATGAAGCGCTTTGCTTGAAACCAGCTTCAATTACAGGTTAAACTAAAATTCAAGCATATTTCTAAAAGCCCACTGCACTGCCTACAGAGCAACAACAGGCCAAATTATTTAAGCAGAGCTATTTAAAATCCAGTATGTGGATCTCTGGCGTTTGTCCTTTCTCTTGTTTTTTCCAGTTTGGAAAAAAAGATGGGTTTGACACCACTCTCAGATGTTTGTATGGTCTCCAAGCAGCAAACTGCAGAGTGGCCAGAGGCATTCATGGTTTTGGTTTGTCCAGTTTTATCTCCTACCACCAGATTTTCAGTTTTACTTGAGACCCTCACAAAAGGTTCCCACCAAGAGTATTGATTTCCATTAAGTGTCATTTTCTCACTTTATTAGAAGATAAAAGACTATTGCTAGAATGGCTTGTATTTTAAGTGATTATACCCGTTTTGAAAAGTGAGGCAGCTCACTGTCCCATCCCTGGAGGTGTTGAAGGCCAGGCTGGATGGGACTTCAAGCAACCTGGTCTGGTGAAAGGTGTCCCTGCCCATGGCAAGGGGTTTGGAACTGGATGATGTCCAAGGTCCCTTCCAACCTGAACCGTTCTGTGGTTCTCTGATCCCTGTGGACACCGAGTCAATTCCCGTTTTCTCGAAGACTCAGCTGCTTTGGGTGAATCGGGCACCACCACAGCCAGGTGCCACACTGAAGGAGCCGACAGCCGCCATTGCTGTGGAGCCTGAGGGAATCAGGCCCCCAGTGCTAGGCCAGTCATACAACTTCCAAGTTTTACACCTTTGCTTAGAAATTTCCATAAATTACTGTGACTGGAGACAACAGTGTAAACTACTCCAAGTGGCATTTTTCCAGGTAAGGCAGGTTTGAACCATTTCCACAAAAGACAGAAGCTGTTTCCATCGCCGCACCACCCCAGCCAGCCCCCGAGCTCCCTCCATGGCAGACCTCTCTCACTGCCCCCGTCAGGGGCTTCGACACGCATCGGCCGACGAGCAGTCGGATATCGGGGGCGAGCGGGAGGGGACGCCCTGGCCGAGGCCCGGTCAAGTGCAAGCAAGGCGCGGAGAACCGAGCATAACGGGAAGGTGGTCGAAGCGGGCCCGCTACAGCCGGGCGGGCGGGCAGAGGGACCCAGCTCTGGCGCCACCGCCCGCCCCGCCTCAGCGGGCAGCTAATGGCGAGCCAGCCCGGCGCTGCCAGTCGACCAGGGGGGCGGGAGGACGCCTTCAAGATGGCGGCGCCGAGCTGGTCGGGTGCCGCCTGCCCGTTTCCACCCTACCCCATTTAAACCTCTTAATCCACTTTTTAAGCTCCTAACAGCCCCGCCCCCGCCTTGTGACAGGTTCTTTTTCCCCTTCTGGGTGACCTGAGCAGCAAAGTAACTACCGGCGGCTAAATGCTTAGCGGCACCTTGGGCAGCTGTGGGATCAACCGCCATTAACGATACAAGGGCTTGCCTCCCAACCCACCACTGCCAAACGCGGCTTCCGACTGAGGCCGTCAGGAGGTATTTTCCCCTTTTCCTGGAAATTAGAACAAGCTGCCAAAGCCACCCGTCAAGTCCAGGGCTGCCACGTAGGGCAGGCACCCTGCCCTCGTCCTCACACTGTCCCCAGGGTGTCTGTGACCAGCTTGCCCCCTCAGGAGATGATCTGCCTCAGGAGATAATGGCCATGAGGGAGGCACGGAGCCTTGCAAGTAATGTATACACAGGAAGATTTGGGGTGCTTTACTGAGGGGAGAGCTTAGACACCCCAGCAGGGTCACTGTGGAATGGTGACATTGACTGCACAGCCACAAGGACAGCCCAGCACCTATTTTCATAGGTGGCCTGACTTGTGGAGTCCTCGGCAACACCTGCAGCCATCCAAGTTTAATCCAAAGCTTTCCCACATCTGACAGGGCACCCTTAATCTACCTGTTGGTTGAACTGAGGGCACAGAAGCAAAGAGGTAGTAGTAGTCTAGTAATCCTTTCAGTTTAAGGACAAGAAGTAAAAGAGACCACAGCCTGTGCACCAGAAGAAGCTCCCTCTACATCTACTTTGCAATTTCTTCCTCTTGAAGGCCTTCAAGTATTGCAGCACCTGCTTACACTGCTCATACCGCTCAAAACGTTCTAGCTTAAATACAGATTGCACTGAAGAACAAACATCAACAGGGTAACTCCTGTAATACTCAAATCAGCCTGAACCTACTTGATTACAACCATTTTGAGAGGATTTCTGTGGTGATTTTCCATATGGTATGAGGTCTTTCTTTAGCTTTGGTGTAGCTGCCTGAACAACAAATTTTCCCTGCTGTGGTATTAGGAAAGCAAGGATGGTTCCATCAGGAGGAATTACTTCTGTTCTGGCTCACACTCAATAAAACTGCAACAAATACTGTAATGTAGTTAAACACTCTGCACTTACCAAAACACCTGTAACAGACAGTGCCTGAGAAGCCACAAGGAAGCAAAGTTCAGCTCTGGTCCACCGTTAGGGATGTCTTCAGATGCAACTGCCACCTTCTTGGAGCTTTTCAAAGCTCACACCAAAACTAACTTCAGCTCTTAATAAGACTTCACCTGTGGCCTGTTTTTTTGCAAGGTAATTAAGGAGTTCTCAGGATTTAAAGCAACCAACCCTTAAAGAGCCCTTATTCAGCCAAATTTAAATTTTCTTGGCTAGTGTGGCTAGTTTCAATTAGGTGCTCCTGCTGTTCTTGACTTTCTTGAGAATTACTTAGCTGCTGCCACCTGGCCTAGGCTTTCCAACCCCACAGACAGCTGTGCCTTTTTTCTTGTGCCCCTCTGTGAGCAAATTTAACTCTTTCCAATTCTCGGATAGGAGAAAACAACTGAGACAAATAACATCTAAGGCCAGGAACGCTGTTTATGTTAGGTCTGTAAGGTGTTTGGCCCATAAAGAGCTGCTCCCGTTCCTAACGGGCTTGCTACAAACCAAACAATGTTCAGGGCCAGTAGTAATCCTTCAGATGTCCCTTTGGTCAAAGTGCTAGGAGCCTACTACGTAGCTAAGGAGAAAGGCTGTGCTGTGTAGCAAGGTTTCCTCAGGAAATTAGTCTAATGTAGAGTAGAATATAGACTCCGTAAATACCATGAGCATGTTACTGAAGTGTGCACTGTGTGAGGCAGCAGAGAATTTTGTAATGGTTTAGGTTGGAAGGGACATAATGATCACTGAGTTCCAAACCCCTGCCATGGGCAGGGACACCTCCCACCAGACCAGGTTGCTCCAAGCCCCATCCAGCCTGGCCTTGAACCCCTCCAGGGATGAGGCAGCCACAGCTTCTCTGGGCAACCTGTTCCAGTGTCTCACCACCCTCACAGCAAAGAATTTCTTCCTAATATATGATCTAAATCTCCCCTCTTTCATTTTAAAAGCATTACTCCTCATCCTGTCACTCTCTGATCATGAGTCCCTCCCCGTCTCTCCTGTAGCCCCCTTTAGGCATTGGAAGGGGCTGTAAGATCCCTCTGGAGCCTCCTCCAGGCTGAACAACCCCAGCTCTCTCAGTCTGTTCAGTCTGTCTTCACAGCAGGGGTGCTGCAGCCCTCTGGTCATCAATCCAACAAGACAAGAAGGTACAGAAAACAGGTATTTGTTCTTTGTTGCCCACAATGGAAAAATGAAATTATATTAGATTATATTTTTTTTTGTACAGAATTGAAGGAATAAATTAAACTTTCAAACAAGCCACCAAGTTAGATGCTTTCTCGAACTCCATGCTTTTTAGCTGATCTGCTGGAGTTTTATGTGCCATTGAGCTGTTCTTACTGATCTGGTCTCCTGAAGGGCTGAAAATATAGATGGCACCCCAGTGAGCTTGGTGCACGCCCACTCTGCATCCAACTTTGCAGTCTCCTGTGAATCACACTCTGGGGTGATGGAGTGAAGCTGTTGGAATTGGATGTCTTTGTTGAAGAAAGAGCAGGAATGAGTGTGTCTGCTGGGTTTGGATTAATTCCTGCCCTTATAATCCAAAGGGAATCCCCATAATAATAAAATTAGTAAACTAGTACCTATTTCCCTGCATTAGGGAACTTGTCATTTTCACCAACTAAACCATGCACTGCCTTGAGCCAAAACCGGGTATGAATTAGCCTGTAATAAAGCAACAGCCATTACCCTCTTACCATGGGCATTCACTGGGGTGGTTCTTAGGCAGAAGCCACACTTTTTACTCTCTATAACCACGGCTTTTCCCTAGTTGGGTGTGTGAGCTGGCACAGGCAGGCTCTGGGAACAGCCACAGAACCACAGATGAAGTGCAAAGAGAACTTTTATTTCCATTACCTCACGATGCAGGAGGGACCTTAAGGCAGGACCCGGGCAAAGGCACGCGTGCGGGGACGCAGTCACCTCGGAGCTGGGTCCCTGCTGGAGGATCACCCAGCCTGCATCAGGGATTCACGCTGCTGTAGTTTTCCCCTGTGCTTTGATCTTTCCCTCAGCAGGGCAGGAATCTCGAGCCTGTTGGATAAAGTGCCTCCGAGTCCGCCACAGGCCTCTCTTATCCAGGTGCAGATGTTCTGCTTGTCAAGCCCAGGAGACTGAACAACAATTAGTGTGATATATGTGGGGTTTGACACCTTCAGCTGCGGGTCGCTGGAGTGTGTTTACGATCCTCCTCGCCCATCTTCCGTTGTTATCCCACATTCCACCCCCTCCCTCAAGGGACCTGTTCCGCTGGCCATGTCCATTAGGGCTTGCAGGAGGTAGGGCAGGGTAATTTACAGAGGCACATCATAAACATGTATAGAAAGAGGAATAAACATTTCCCTACAATAAATGCTTTGAATCAGGTGTCCTTCCCACTCAACCTGTCAGTGAATAAATGGCTCGGGCCAGCCAGGCACCGGCTGATTGTTTCATTTGATGCGTTAAGTCCTGGAGATGCTGAGTGTCGTCCTCTACCCTGGCTGATCCATCAGTTCTGTTGCAGCAACACATGCCTTCAAAGTCAGAGCAGCATTTATGGTGTTGATGAAGGACATAGTCCACCACCAATCGATTTTGTAATGGTCCTTGGCATGCAACATTACCTACTCGGAAAAAATAGCGATGAGGAACATTAATCTCAAAAGCATTTGGCGTAGAATAATCCTGTAATAGTGCTGCTGGGGCTGACAGGCCACTGAAATGCCTTGTCAAATGTTAATCCTCCCTCAGTACAAAAGGCAGGTGAATTAGTTACAGTAGAGACAACCCAAATCTAAGTATTTCCATGTTCATCTTGCAGAAATGCATCCAGGGCACGTGCTTGCAGTACAAGACTACAGAGAGTGACAAGACAGCCTGTGGCAGGGGAGGACAACAGGAGTGTCATCTCCTTCCAGTGATACATATGCGTTGCTCTGGCTCCTCCAGGTAATACTGGTCCAGGTTGGATAACCTGATGTGACTTAATTTGCCACAGATTGGAGAACCCTGTGCCTTGGGGTTTGAGCTTCAGTTCGATGTTGGGTTTGCAATGGTATTAACACCGTTCCAGTGCTCTCCCCTCTAGATAAGGCATTTGTCAAAGAAACCTGAAATGCAAGAATTCGAGACTCTGGTATTAACAAAGGATGTAAAACAAGAGAAGTTGGGATATATTGCATAGCATTATATTGGACCAAAATCCTATTATTACTTCTAATTCGAATGGGTATCCTTGCCTAGGAGTATAGAATTGCAAATGCCCGATGAAACCTTTTCTGCAGGCATCAAGGGCTTCTTCTTGTTGCTTGGTCTCCTGCCAAACAACTTTCTTCTAGTTAATTTCTGCAGAGGGCACATTAATATCACCAGATGTGGGGTAAAACTTCTCTGATAGCCTAAAAGTTCCTAAAAGGTCTGTAGCTGTTTTACTGTGACTGGTACAGGAAATGGCTGCACTGTTTGCTGTACATTATTTGGTATTTCTCTAATCATGGAATCAGGGAACTGTCAGAGCTGGCAGGGACCTCTAGTGATGATCTAGTCCCACTCCCCTGCTAAAGCAGGGTTGCCCAGAGCACATCACTCAGGTCTGCATCCAGGCAGGGCTCCAAGGTCTCCAGAGAAGGGGACTCCACACCCTCCCTGGGCAGCCTCTGCCAGGGCTCTGCCACCCTCTCCCCAAAGAAGTTTCTCCTCATATTTAAATGGAACTTCCTGTGTTCCAGCTTGTGCCCATTGTCCCTCGTCCTGTCACTGGGAACCCCTGAGAAGAGTCTGGCTCCATCCTCCTTCAACCCACCCTTCAGATACTTGTCAGCATTAACAAGATCTCTCCTCAGCTTTCTCTCCTCCAGGCTGAATAGTCCCAGCTCTCTCAGCCTTTCCTCATCAGGGAGATGCTCCAATCCCTCCATCATCTTTGTTGCCCTGCACTGGACTCTCTCCAGTAGCTCCCCATCTCTCTTGAACTGAGGAGCCCAGAACTGGATGCAGTATTCCAGTTGTGGCCTCACCAGTGCAGAGTAGAGGGGGAGACCTCTGGCCACACTCTTCCCTATGCCAAACTATTCCCAAAATTGCACAGTAGTACTTAGTGCCCTGGATTTTCTTTGGATTAATTGCCCAGCCTCGGTCCTGTAAATGCGCTTTCAGCATTTCAGCAGCTCCTTCAGTTTCTTGTTGTGACTCTGCCATAATCAATGATTCCAAGGTGAGCAAGGGGAGGTTTAGATGAGATGTCAGGAGATACTGTTTCTCCCCCAGAGTGGTCAGGCACTGGAATGTCCTGCTCAGGGAGGTGGGGGAGTCACCATCCCTGGCGGTGGTCAAGAAGCGTCTGGACGAGGTGCTACAGACATGATTTAGTAGCTCAGTGGGCAGGACTGGTGACAGGAGGAGGGTTGGACTAGATGATCTTGTAGGTCCTTTCTAACCTTGTGTTTCTATGGTTCTACTATTGTACTGTAACTGCAAGGGGAGAGTGGGCTGTGACTTTTAATTCCACTCTCTATAATCTACAGCCAATCTCCAAGTGCTGTCTGGTTTTGGAATGGGCCAAATAGCGTTAGTGGTTTCCTGAATGTTGAGAGCAGGCCCTTTAA
>VZTM01016592.1:557-11174 GCA_013400555.1 Jacana jacana
GCCATAATGCCACTGCTACATGAATAATGTCACCCTTGAAGTCCTTTTTAGACCTTCCCTTAAATTGCCCCCTTTTTAAGCAGATGGGATTCCTAGGCTTGAACTACTCAGGGTTCAGTGATTAGACTTCTATGGTCTCAGTGATCCACATTTGATTCAAGTTATGGGCAGCAGTACGAGTCTGTTCTCAATTCTAAAATCTATTTACAAATAAAAAATATGTGTGGTTTGCACTTAAAGATCAATATTAATTGCACTGTTTTAAAGAATATGTCATAAACACAAACATAAGCTTTTGAAGACCTTTGTAGTTTTCTATCTACAGCAAAATGACTTTTAAAAAATATGAGTCAACTCATAGCCACATTGTGTCATATGGTGGAGAGACACTCCACCTCCTTCCTCATACCACGTTAATCATTGCTGGTTGGGGACTGGACTTCTGCCCCAGCCTCTCCCGATAAGACTTTAGGAATGAGAACATTTCTAAAGCTATTTCTTAACAGCATAAATACTAAATAAATTCTTGCCCCAGATCGAAATTCAAGAGCAAACTAGAGTTTTTTGTCTGAACTATAGAGGAATCGCTGTAACTAGAGCTGTTGTGGCTAAACCAGCTTAGTCAGACACTTGGACATGTGGTACTTCAAATGTGTCCTGAGAGCATGATTCTTTCAGAAGTCTGTACTCCTGCTGAATGCTCTCAAACTATGGTTCAAAACTTTTGAAAGTCTGTATCTCCTGGTGAGAGAGAATAAATTTACCAGACTGTGGTAAAATTGCATGCAGTCATTAATTCCAATATAGCCTTACTTGTGTTTTAGATTTTCTCACCTAATGGAAGATAAGCCCTCTTTCAACACAAGAACCTGATATCATTCCCATTACAGTTAGTAGAATATTTTTCTTTATGTTTAATGGAGGTGGAATGAGGCACTTAAGGCAAAAGGAAACCGTGGCATACTTGTCAACTACGGTTTGTTGAGGGGAAAACAGTTTTCTGATGGAACTTATTCCCTACATTTGCTTCAGTGCATAGAGAAGCTGGTCAGTAGTCAAGTTCCAATCCTAAGGAAAGCGTTTGAGGTTGCAGACAGAGAAGGAAGCATTAGTCCAAAGACTGCAATGAGCAAAGGGCAGTACAAGGAGGACAGGATGAGTGTTGAGAAACAAAAAAAGTGGTTTGACTTTGCTACCTAATTTTTTGAGGGAAAGAATGTCTATACTTCTAAATTAATCAGGCAAGAATACAGGATCCTGTATTTATACCAATTTATGTTTCTTCTAACCCTTTAACAAGCTTTGAATTCATGTTTTCCATCTACTCAAAGTAAAGAGTTGATGTATGTAAGTTTCTGCAACTCCCTGAAGATAGTTTATACATACATTGAAAAGATAGCTCTCTTCAAAAGTTTGCATTAGCTGCTGGAAATATCTTGGCTTTATCTGGCTGGCAATTTAAAAACAGAATTATTTATGACTATGCCCCTATTTTCCTATTTTCCCCAATAAAACTCAAAACCTTGAAGCATGAGAACAATAACATTGAAGGGAAGAGGGGAGGGACTAGTAAGGTTTCTCTGCAACATAAACCTGAGAGACAGACATTTTTTATATTTGTACTAAGTACTTTAGCTGTAGTTTGCTATCTCTACAAAACAATTTAAATCTCCACCAATTTCATTTAATAGTTGCATTGGGTTTCAATTTTGCTATCACTGCTCTAATGTTTCTGGATGATCTATGAATTTGATTTATTATTACTTCAATGTATGTGTATCACTAATGTCTTTTACTTTACTCATCTGTTTGAGCCTAGAATTTCTCTTGAAGAAATTAATTTAGGATCTTACCTTTATTGGAAAACATGGATTTTGTTTTTCACATGTTGTCTGGCACTCCATTCCAGTTAGGAAGGCGGTTCTGCTTGTGCTCTGTGGGGTGAATGCAATGTCGTGGTCTATGTACTGTCCCCACACCATAATAATATCAGAATACAGATTGTCTTCAGTAACAGCCTCATTAGATGCATGAATAATTTTTCTTGTCACTTCACGAACCTGGGGAGAGAACTAATTTACTTTGAATGCCAAGTAGTATATGCTTCTCATAAAACGATAAAACATTAAAAAACAGGGTACCAGTGATAAAAGCTAACTTTTTTTTCCTTAGAATACCTTATGTTGTAGAGTACTTTTAATGGTTTGCTGAAAAACAAAAGCAAAACCAAAAACCCAACAAGAAAAAAACAGCCTCTGACAGACTCTTATTTGTGCTCAGGAGCTGAGATACTGCATACACACAAGCAGACTCGAAGATGCTGCAGCCAAATTTTTCTGTATATTTGCCCAAAGAACAATGTATCTTTGATCTGTTCCTTTCCAGAGAATTTTGGAAAACCACACATTTCTTTTAGACTGTCTAAAAGTTTTCTTTCTATCTATTCTGTTTTCTTCTCCTGTAGCAAACTCTGTTTTCTGGGCAACCTCAATCACTCTGGATACTCTGGGCTGCTGCATACATGAACGGAGCAGCTTATGCAGCCCAGGAGACAAGCTAGGTTACAAATACATGGTAGCTGAAAGTTCTGCTTCATTTTCACAAGGCCGGAAGACGCCAAAACACATTTCAGAGGCACTTCTGTGAAAGCTGCATAGAGATACACATGCTCTGAGGGGGAACATGGGGAGACATCTATGCTAAATATCAAGCCTAAACTAACAACCACGCAAAAGCATCAGAGCAAAATCAGCAATGAGTTTGTGATGATTAGGGTATCCTTACTCTTCACAGATTGCTCCCTTATGCTGGAAAATATTCCTTCACATACAGCAGCTGCCTCAGAAGTCAAGCAATTGAAAGGGCAGCACTAAAATAACCACAGAGTCTGTAATAAATATAAGGGCTAAATAAGAAATGTATAAGGCAGGAGCAGCTAAATAGAATTGATAAGGACAAGAGGTAACATGGGACTTGTTAGGCACATCAGGCTTTATACTGAATAATCAAGAGCAGAGATACCTATCACTCATCAGGAATACAAGTCCTTATATCAGTATTTTAATAGCTTCTGTGGCCACAAAGCACAGACTTTTTTTTCTTTCTTGCAGTTAGTAAGATTTTCTTATCACTGTTGACTTGCAAAACTACACTGTGTTCTAATATTGATTTATAGTAATCCTCACACTTATCCCTCATGTTCACATTATCTGCATGCTGTTTTTAAGGGATACAGTTCCATAGTTAAAGTAAAAAAAAAGACTGAATTATGTAAATGGTGACAAACATCTATGGCATTAGTTTTATCCCATCTTCCTTCAAAATAAAGCAGAGAACCTTGCTAATGATCAGATATGATCAGATTTGGGCAGTCATGTAGTTTTGTTTTAGTGTGTTTTACTTTACAAGCATGCACTCTAATGAATCTAGAAAATGGCAGTTTGTACCATCTACAGGAAATTTACCTGTGTAAATGTCAAGTTTTCATCTTTACGTGCTAGATTGTGCAGCTTAGAGACAATGTTATTTAATTAATAACATGATTTGCAGGTGACATTAACACTTAATTCTCTTGCTTATCCTTATTAAACATACACTGGTTAAAATAACAAGACTTTGAGCGCATTAAAAGTCAGGTTTCAAAGCAATGATGACAAACCAGAAATAGTAAATCCAGCCCAAATCATTGCACGCTGCACTGGGGAATTTTTCACCCAGTCTTCTATGCAAATATTTTTTGTTCAAACTTCCTTCTAGAGCAGCTGTGCTATTTTTTAAGTATATGGGCTGCTAAAATCAATACATCCTGCAATGCCTTCTTAGCTTGGTTTGCCAAAAAACCCCAAGATATAATTTGACAGTAATATTTGTTCAGTTAAGGTATGCTAGCCTAGGTATGCATGCGTACACACATATACATGGTGGCACGTCTATATACTTCCTATTTATTTATTTAATGTCCAACCCTGTTTCCCCCCGCCCCTTCCCTGAATCAAGGCACCATTATTGAAACACAGAATAATAAAACTACTGGAACATGTTGGCTGGAAGGCAACTCTGGAGACCATGTGGTGCAGCTTTCTGTTGAGAGCAGGGATTAGGTTATTCGGAGCCCCATCAAGCCAGATCTTGGTTATTTCTGATGAGGGATATTCCAGCAGTTTACCAGGCAGCCTATTCTGACATTAAATTGTTCTCTGTGTGGTTTTTTTTTTTCTTATCAAGGCAAAATTTCTCCTGAAGCAGATTGTGACCACTGTCTTTTGCATACCATTTGTCAGTGTGCACCCTTGTGAAGACCTCCCTCTTCTCCCTAATGGCCTCTTCAGCATGGGATGGCTGTGATTAGGTCCAGCTGGAACCACCTTTTCTCTAGGCTGAGCAATCATCACCCTGGTTCTGTTGGCTGCCCTGCGCCTGGTGCAAGCCAAGCCAGACATGTGGCCAGCTCAAGCCCTCTTCACCATGATCCTTTTTGGTAGAGCTGCTCCCCTGCCCTGGGCACTCAGTGCCCTTTTGCTCCTCTCCTTGGGCTTACCACAGCCCAGGCGCAGGAGACCCTTCACTATTTGGCTGACTGTACTTATGCTTTAGCAAGCCTAGCAGCTCCTTAACTGAGCTCAACACCTTCTTTTGCTATTTTATTTGCTGATGCAAATGTAGGTCTGTGGTACATGCAGGTAAAGTCATGGCCCAGTGACGGTGTCTCAGATGATCTTGTGGCACGCTAACCAAGGGTAGCTGGACTCCATTGTATCGGACACTGGGATCCCATCCTCGAGGCTGGCTTAGTCCATCTTCATAGGCTGGTGGAAGCCACCTAGCCAAGGCAGTGTTGGATGCTCCCCATCTAGGATGATCCCTGGGAAAAGAAAAAAATAAACCCCCAAAAACTACAGCAGCAAAATAAAAAAAGCCCCCCCACCCTTCTGTATAATTCTGAATATTAAAATATCATCAGCCATGAGGCAGTAAGCATTGTAACAAGATGCCCATATAGTGAGATCTGAAAAGGCATCAAATTTTGGTCTTCATTACACTGGTGTCAGTCTGACTCAAAAGGAAAAATTAAATAACTAATGTATTTCATTACTATTTGACTTATGTTTATAATTTAAGTTTGACTTCTTTGAAATATATGCCTCAGTGGGGATTTCCTTATAATGTCCTCATTCCCTATAAAGTCAGATATATTCTGAAGCGCTTTTGCTGGCATTTTTAAAAGATTTATTTAGAGCAATAGCTAGGAAAGCAATGCTTAGGAAAATATAAAGTAACCCTAGAATAAAGAAGAAGAAAGCTTAAAAGAAAAATGGATATTAGTTATATAGAAGTAGTCATTTAGCAAGACCTGAGGAGAAAGGACTGAGGAAAAGGGAATGATGGCTGAAGTTGCTGAGCTCCCTCTGGTTGCATCTATACTAGTTAGTTGGTTAGAGCTCTGGGAGGGCCAATACCCAAGCCCAAACATTAGTATGCAATTAACTATGCTTTTAAGTTACTGACACTAACTGCTGTGTGTATTTGGCTCATGCCAGCTGGCATTTTTTTGAATGACACTTGGCTGGGCACACTTTAGGACTAGTGGATGCCAGTTTGTCATCCTGCAGCCAACCTGTTTGGAAGAGGGAAAGGAAGTAAAAATCCAAATGTCTAAGAATAAAAAGATGGCAAGAGTCAGGTCACACTTGATTTGGAAGTCAGGAAATGATTCCTGGTGATCTTTTTTATTAGTATAATCAGTGAGTCATGGTCTTGACCAATTAATTTTCCTCCTATCATGAACAGAATATTTTAGGGCTTTTTTTTCTTTGCTTTTTTTGGGTATTTTTTACATATCCTGTTCAATATATTTATTAATTGCCAAATACATAGAAATTAAAAAGAAGAAATAAAATTTTTGGAAGGTACCCAGTAGACCGAAATTGTAAAGTAAGCCACAAGGAACTAGAAATATTCCCAGACAGTTAGTAGCACTATATGGTGTTAAAACATACATTCATATGTCTAGTGGGACACTAAAGAGGGAACAATTATTTTATTAATACTTCATTGATCTCCGGCACACTGAAGTGGCTCAATTTGCCAAGCTATATGGTACAGTAATGCACTTAATTATCCACTATAATTCACACTTGAAGGTTGAAGTATGCTTTAATAAAGCATTCAAATTAGTTACAGTTGATTTGCCTTTATTGAAATCGCATAAAATACTGCACATAGTGTAGTGCTATTTCACTCAATTAAAAATAATGAAATGTTAATTCAACTGCTTAACCAGTGATTTTTCTCCTGATTGCTTTTATATTTTAGCAGATCACTGGAATGCTACTTTAGTAAAATCCTTCTCACATGCCTTTTTATTATTACATTAAACATGTTAATGTCTTGGAATCTTGCTTGAATTAAAAAGGTTTTTATTCAGGGCAGCTGAAATAATGAGATTTTGGTACCATATATCTTTATAGAGTAGTCAAACTTGATTACTACACAGCCTGTTTATGGGAAGTGGGACTTTTCATTCACTTGTGAAATACTGGAATTGCACAATTTGGATTTTGGTTTGGCTCCCTGAGAAGAAACCTGGAGTTTTAAGAAGCAGTTTGCTATTCAGATTTATGTCAATTGGATGTTTTTTAATGCCCTGCATAGTTTCAGGTAGAGCGAGTTATGTGAATGAATGCTATATAGCAATCTAATAATCTGATTTTGTTAAGGTTTATGTCGCTCTGAGCTACTAAAACGAACACTTAGGTTGTACTGAAGTGAAGCAGCTATCTTAAAGGAAACATCTCTATTCCTTATAATCAATGCTTTCAGTCAGGATTTCTCATTCTTTCCAGTAGGTGAGCCATATTCATACCCCTCACTGGCAGTATTAGAGCTTCAGACTAAGCTGTTCAGACTATTGAGAGCAGCCCTGTTGAGAAGGACTTGGGGGGTATTGGTGGATGAAAAGCTGGACATGAGCTGTCAACGTGTGCTTGCTGCCCAGAAAGCCAACTGTATCCTGGGCTGCACCAAAAGAGGCATGGACAGCAGGTCAGTGGCGCTGATTCTGCACCTCTACTCCTCTCTGGTGAGATCTCACCTGGAGTACTGCAGCCAGTTCTGGAGGCCTCAGCGCAGGAAAGATATGGACCTGTTGGAGTGTGTTTAGAGGGGGGCCACAAAGATGATCAGAGGGATGGAGTACCTCTCCTGTGAGGACTGTGAGGAGAGAGTTGGGGTTGTTCAGCCTGGAGAAGAGATGTGTTCAGCCTGGAGAAGAGAAGGGTCCAGAGAGACCAGGGAATAATTAAAGGGGGTCTACAGGAAAGATGGGGATAAAATTTTTAGCAATGTCTGATACAGTAGAACAAGAGGTAATGGGTTTAAACTAAAAGATACAGACTAAACTAGGAGGACATTTTTTACAATGAGGGTGACGAAACACTGGAACAAGTTGCCCATAGAAGTGGTAGATGCCACATCCCTGGAAACATGCAAGGCTGGGTTGGACAGAGCTCTGAGCAACCTATTGAGCTGAAGATGTCCCTGTTCACTGCAGGAGAGTTGGGCTAGATGTTCTTTAAATGCCCTCTCCAACTCAATGCTATGATTCTATGATCCTAAGCATCAGGTCCTTACCTGATCATAGAATCATATAGGTTGGAAGAGACCCTTGGGATCATCAAGTCCAACCATCAGCCCTACTCTACAAGTTCTCCCCTACACCATATCCCTCAACACCACATCTAATCTACGCTTAAACACAGTCAGGGATGGTGACTCCACCACCTCCCTGGGCAGCTGATTCCACTGACTGACCACTCTTTCTGTGAAAATTTTTTTCCTAATGTCAAGCCTAAACCTACCCTGCTGCAGCTTGCAGCCATTCCCCCTCATTCTATCACTAATTACCTGTGAGAAGAGACCAGCACCGACCTCTCTACAATGCCCTTTCAAGCAGTTGTAGAGAGTGATGAGGTCTCCCCTCAGCCTCCCCTTCCTCAAACTAAACAATCCCAACTCCCTCAATCGATCCTCATAAGACTTACTCTTGAGGCAAAACTATTATTGACACAGCAATGAAATAGAAAAGCTGCAGATTAAATTTCTCCTAGCTGTCCAAATATTAGGCATAAAAATATAATCTGGTCATCTAAGCAGTTGCCCATCAAGCTAGAGAAACAGACAACTCCTGAGTGCCATTGTGTCATCCCATTCTATTAGGAACAGCCAAAGCTTCAGCTTTGCAGTAGATGGGTAACTACCACAGAAAGATAGTATTAGGTGAGGTAAACTGCACTGTGAGACTCCATTCCTTTAGTATCTGTAATTCCTTCATCTATGGATCCCTTTCACTGCAATAAATGCTAAAAACTGCACAGGTCAATGATAGTTAGTTGGGATAAAAAATGGGGAAAAATATAAATATTTGGACATGCCTGTCTCACTTATTCTTTATTAAAAAATAATGTTGTAATTTATTTTTTTTCTTATTATCCACACATATGCCTTCAGGGAGAAAGTAAAGTAAAAGCTCTTGATATCTGTTACTAGAAAATGTGGTTAATGATACTGTTGGGAATGCCTGATGTCATGCTGATATTCTCCACCTAAGGCCATGTTTACCTTAACCTGTTACACGTGTGCTCAAGGAAGTTCACACTAAACCAAAGTCAGTGTCGTGGAATAAATACTTTGTAATCAACCAAATATGTGAACCGATTATGTAAGACATCTGTAAAGAAATTCCATGGTCAATTTTTAATAGATTTAAATAGATTTTTCTTATAGGTAAACAAAGAATTCCACTATGAATTTTGTTTTTAAACTTCACCTATGAAATGCAGCATTTATTGACCTACAGCACAGCTGCACATTCCTACTGGGGGACTAAAACTACAAATATAACATAAACCCTGATATGTTTTCTGCCTGAAAGTGGCAGCTGTAAAAAAAGCAAAACTACAGACTGGTACATCATTTCATGTTTAAAAAGTCTTTGAAGCTGGCTTACATTGTAGAATACGTTGTTCACATTATTGTATAATGGGCTTTTTAAGCTCATGCATTTCAGTAAAGCTTGAGATACTTAAAAAGGCTCACAAAGTTTTAGACTATGTTAAGAACTGATTCACTGGTTTCAAAGTCTTTGGTTTTGTTTTTCTTTGCTGCCTTGCACCTCTTACAGATACTACCAAATATGAGTGATGGGTTTAAAAAATGATTTGATGCAATCATAAAACTATACAAAGTTGAACACAGTGACTAAAGATAAACCAGACTCAATGGGTCACATTTATGCCACCCAGCTTTAGAAATCAAACTGAAACATCTAAACACATTCTAGTATTACCAGAGCCACTGAAGAGGAAAAATGTTTCACCCTATCTACAGAAGAATATTTCTCTCCATCTCTGGAGAGAACGACTACAGCAGCCATGCCTGCAAATTAAGAGCTCCAGCCATGTGCCTATGTTCAGCTGCATGAATCCTGGCCAATGCATTCAAGCCCTGCCGGAGTTGTCAGGGCAAATGTTATACTAGCTGTTAGTTCAGATTCCAAGCAACTCTGCAAGTGCCTGGGGGAAATTATGGATATCCACAGTTAGATTTATAACTTCAATTCATATAAAGTTGTGTCCTTTCAACTAATAGTCTGTCAGGCATGTTCCTTGCAAATGACTTCTGATGCAGCAAAACAGGTGCTTCTCATGAAGTCAGACTGATTGTATAGTAAAACTGCAGAATGTTACTGCTGTTCATTCACCACGTTGCAGAGTGCCTTAACCTGTGCCATGCCAATGGCCTTCAATTTTCAGTGCTGTAGCCCTCCGCTTGTAACACTGCTGTCTGCCTTTCAGTTTGTGGCCTTAACACCTATGTACCTGAAGTACAAATACTGTTTAAGTGTTTATGAGTACAAATACTGTTTATCGTTGTACTCAAAAGGGCTCTCATTATTAGTTTTGCATCCTCATGGCATTAGAGGATTCTGAAGATGCAGTTACTTCTGTTACATTGAATCATAGAATCATTTAGGTTGGAAGAGACCCCTGGGATCATCAAGTCCAACCATCAGCCCTACNTCATGGCATTAGAGGATTCTGAAGATGCAGTTACTTCTGTTACATTGGGTTTTGCAAGAAACAATTGTCACATTTTAGGGAGCAAGTGAAGAACAGTAGCTGTTCAGATAGCCAATAAGCATATATTTATATAAGTAGATATATAAAAATAAATACATCACCCAGAATTTTTAGATGCATAGTTGCTAAATGTTAAGGTTGGGAAAATACAAAAATGAGAATTGACTTTTTTAATTTCTAGTCATGAAGTAATTATATTTTCCTGCTCAATATCATTTTATCTCATGCAATCAAAAATGAATGCTGAATTAGAATTAGTCTGTTTAATTTCTGTAGAAAAAGACATATACTGAAACAGTCCTCCCTAAATTTAAAGTACCTTATATAAAATTAGAATCCTTCACAGGGAGAGCCTGTCCACAAAAATTAATGTACCAAGGTTTAGATGATAAGGTCTTTCCCTTGGGAGATTTCAGAGGTCCATAACTTAGATATTCATTGATGCCACAATTAGCTGATTGAGGTTACAGACACACACAGC
>VZTM01016592.1:24226-36706 GCA_013400555.1 Jacana jacana
ACTTATAAAACAAGAGGAGCAGAAAATCATGAGTGCAGAGAGGTCTGCCTTGCAGTAAGCAATCCAAATGCTAGATCATGTTTTATGGTAGCTGTGTGTTCTCAGTTATTCTTACTAGCTGGGTCAGGTGTCTCAGTATGACAGCACTGGCCCATCCCATTCTGAAGAGTCTTATTCTTTCTCCACATTGTCCAAAGGTCTTTTTTCTAGGTTGGACACCTTTCCCAAAATTGGGCATTACAGCTGTCCAGATATAGAAGCCCTCTGTGGGTACAAATGTTCCAATAACTTGGACTAGCAATGCTTGAATTCCTCCTCACACTGAAATGTTTTGTGCTGGTCTGCTGTAGTGAAATGCTTGGTAGGCTGCATTTTCCCAAGTGCAGCACTGACCTCCAAAACTTATTATGTAATTTTCAATTAATTTTTTGATCCATTCAAAGATAAAGGCAATGGCAGATAGTAACAGAGTAAGAAATGGCTTTAGATTAGGAATTGTCAAACAGTTTGGAGAAAGAGGAAAAGGAAACAGTGAAAAATTGTACTTCTATTCAGTAAATCAAGTAATAAAAGAATTTCTCAAGATGGCCACCAGCTCATTAGATGGATTGTTCACTAGACACATCCTACATTATAAACACATTTTGTTAATTGAAAAACACATTTTAAACTTAATGAGATACTCTTGAACTGTTTTCATCCAAGTTCATATTCACTCAAGCAAATGAGTCTGCTTCTGAATTAATCTCCAAATTTCCATTAGTCTGTCACAAATCAGGAAAGTAAATGATCTGAAGAAGTTAAATGAAACATTCTTCATGAGCGCTGATATTAAGAGGTCACACAGCACTACTCTCTGGGACATTTAGTATTCAAGTGAGCCTTGTGACTGAGTAATAAAAACATCTTAGCTATTTGACGTCATGTCAAGGTTCCACAAATCTTGAGCTGTTATTTTTAATGCCCTGCTGAGTTTGAAGCATTCTGCTGCTAGACAAAGTATGCTTTAGACAACTCTCAGACTGAACAAACAAGAGACATTACAGCTTTCTTAATTTTATGTTCAAACAGACAGATGAAAAAGGCACAGGAGAATTATCAAACATTAAATAGTAACTAATGACAAGAATGAAACCCATCGTATTTAAATGAATATTAATGAGAATCAACACTTTTAAAACAATTAAGCAAAGGCCACCTTCATACATGGAAGAGTATGCTAGTGAGTGTGTCTGTATTTGTATGTACATGTGTATATACACATATACATGAAATTACATAGAATAACTAGTTTTTCACTAAAATCTTCAAATCTGAATAGAGGCAATAAAAACATTATTATTATTATTATTATTNCATGTTGTCTTTGGAAATAAATTGTGCAGATGTACACATGATAGGAGAATCTTGAAAAGCTGTGAGTAAGCAGGAAAAAAAAAAGACATAAAGGTATCATCACTGATTCTCAACAGAGAGTTAACCTTTAAGGGTCCAACAAGAGAAAATAATTCGTGCCCCTTAGATGTAAAAGGAGAATGAAAAAAACCCAAATTGATCTGGTGTCAGTGTATGGAATTTATAATACTATTACAAGTTCATCGTGTCCACTTCTGAGGTCTAGAGACCATGAATAAGCTTTAAGAATGTGAGGCTTAAAGCAGTGGAGGTCCTTGGTTTGGAAAGATAATACTGAAGAGTGTCATCTGATGCAGTTGAGCATTCACACTTGGAAAAAAAAAACAACAAACTATAGGAAGCAAGTTTTTATTTCTGCAGAAAAAGGTATAAAAAGATACATTACCTGTGAGCTGTAATGGAGTAAAAGAACTTTGACCATGAAATAAAATATAAAATGCAAGTAGAGAAAAAAACAATAAAACTTGAAAGAGGTTACACCGGTGTGCAGAGAGGACAAAAGCGAAGAAGGAAAGCAGAGGACCCTGGCCACCTGGGCATGCCTTGCTTAGTTCAGGGTTCTCACATACTATTTCCTTGGGTACCAGTGATCCCTACTGTAGCACCAGCTCTGTGCGAGAAGCAGAATAAATCCCAAAATCTGACAGAAAGAACACCAAATTTGTGCCTCTCCCCATCTTCTCCCCACTCCTCCCACAGACTGGTAGCCAACACCTACCTGCTAGCTTTCCCATCCTCCCCAGCCCATGTTCCTTCCCAGCTTCCCAGCCCTGCTCTGCTGTGAACATCAAGGAGATCTGGCTGGGCTTCTCCTCAGCAATGACCACATGGCTGGCTGATTTTTTAACCACCAGCTTAGTGTAGTAGGGTATCTAGAGGTACCCAGGCAGTTAATTATGGGCAGTCTGGTACAAGGTCTTGCCTGGCAGATCAGCTGGTATCTGCTCATGTGTGCGTTGCTGTAAACCACCAGCACATTTTCACATGTTGCTATGAGTACCAATTACAAAATATCTAAATCTATCTTTCCTAACAATGCATCCCTTATCTCTTCTGTTATGCAGTTGATCCCTGATGCACAAGGTAGCCCTTTCTTAGCTGACAGAAAGCCAAATCTGTGCACTAGTCAGATCAATAATATCTGACAGCAGAATTGCTTGCCTTCTGAGACAATCACAGTTCCTATCAAAAATGATGAAATTTGCGATAATGAGAAATAAACACTTGAGAGAAATGTCCTTCGGTGGGAAGCAACTTTTGCCATGTTTTTTGGTAGCATACTGGCAACATGTGCCACTGAAAAAAGCTCTCAACTTATGGTTCCCTTACATTGCTGAATGCACTAAAAGTGTTACCATAAGTGCTGTAAATTCATACCATGTTCTGTACAGTGTAATTTTGCATCATTTTAATACTCAGATCTGCTTTCTAGCTTTCAGTAATGTCATCAAGGATGGAAGAACTTCTTCCCAACCAAAAGACACACACAGAAGTGCCTTTCATTGGTACATAAAACCAATGCCACGTGATGGAGCTTGTATATGAACATTGGATTCTCTGGAATGGAAATCTCTTGCTGTACAGTAAATTAAATGCACTTGAAACATTATAGCTTTCATCTGTACTATTGTGAATCTCATATTCAAATCAAGTTGGGTGGAGCTAAACTGCCTGTAACAAACAGTTCCCAGCTTATGCTAATTCCTCAGATATGCCTAAGGAGGGTGTTCAACAGACCATTGGCTGGACTGGGGCAAAATCACATCAGACAATTTTCACAGTTTTACATTAGGGATAATCATAATTCATATCCCTGAACATTTCCTGATATAGTTCAATTTATTAGTATCAAAGTAATGAACGGGTCTTAACTAAAGAAACTGTTGGGGGAAAAAAAGGGTGTGCTATAATAAATTTTTCAGGGTGATTGAATGCAGTCATGATGGCAGATAGAAGTATCTCAGACTCTTCACCTTGTGATGGAACAGACTCAATAACATGCCCAGGCTCTGCTGATGGCTACTCAGCAGGACAAAATTAACTTCCCAGAGCCCTAACAAGAGGGTATCATTAATCCATTTGGTGTGGGTATTCATACATAAATAAGGGCACACTATACAAAAGGACCAGTAGAAGCTTCGGGAAGTGGTAAATATAATGCAATATCTTTGAAGGACCATGAATAAGAAATGACTCCTCAACCTGCAGAAATTTTTAAGCTGAGGCTGAAGTTGTGTGTATAACTCATACAGATGTGTTTATAATCTTCATATATCATTTAAACTCAAATAATATTATGACACTAGGTAGCTTTTCTTAATACACATAAATCTAGGAATGATGCCCATGTCCTTTCGCTTCCAAGGCACAGAGAAGTTTAGATCCTTGACTTATTTTTCAGTTGCTGCCTAACTGATAGGACCTAAGTGCCTGAATTTGTATTAGTAAAAGCTCAGCACATTTGTGTGCCTGTACAACTGCATAATTATCCAGCAGTAGAACACAGGGCCCAAACAGCTTGGGGTCTGGGAGAAGCAATGCTCATTCTTGCAGGCTGTTTCTTCTCAGGCCTCTCTGAAAGAGATGAACACAGTGGACTACTGTCCTCTCTTGTCAACACTTTAGGCACAGGGGAGAGCTATTCACACACAGGGAAAAGCAGTGAAGAAGGAAAGGAGGAAGATGCTGGTGAGTACAGATCCTGTATTTCTTAGAGCTTTGGCCACCAGAGGAGTATGCCCTGAACACTCTAAATTAACTGTCAGTTCTTGAGATCTGAGACAAAGAAAAACAGCTTCATTTGCTGAGGCAGTGAATATATATCTGCCTTAACAAAAAGGTGACTTTTACACAAGGTTTCATAAAAGATGCTTAATGCTCCGCTGCCATATCAACATTAGCTTAATAAAAGAAATGTTCTTACAGCATAGGAAGCACACCTTGGATAATGTGATGTACTTTCATTGCCAGAGAAATTAGCACAGGCCAGGAAAGGCAGATGGAAGCAGGTTAGAAGGAGGTAGAAGGTGGCAGAAAGAGCAGGTTTATCTTTTAAAGTGGGAACGTGCAAAAAGTGGCAACAGGAATGGGCAGAAAAAGGCATAACTTTCCTGGAATTCTGCCTGTGCTGGTTGCAGTAATTATATGGCAAGACAAAGCTGCCAGCAGCAATGTTTGTTTTCTGTGGAACAGCCAGGCTATGGTATACATAATTAGCAAGCAGATGGCTAGAGTCCCACAGGAACCATAGTTTGTGACGACTTCTGCACTCCACTGCGTGTGCCATAACATTCTTTTTAAAGTAGTGCATGTGCCAGGTCTGGGTAATGGTTTAACAGATGCTTCATCTTGGATTCAGGACAGCAGATGCAGCAAGGTTTCTCTGAGAGCCAGGAAGGAGATATTCATGAAGATATGGATGTTCTACGTAAAATTTTGTACAGGTATACATATGCTCCTTTATACCTGAGAATGCCAGGGACATATAGATTCAATCTGGGAGTTCAAGGAGCAGGAAAGTGCAGAAGACAGCAGTCTCGTGTCTTCCCTTAAGGCCCCTGTACTTTATGGCTCATCTTTTACAGTGAACTGACAGGTTTGTGCAATTTTTGAATGGAGTAATTTGGATCTGAGATCTGGAGGCCAGATGCTGGTTTAGAAGATGCTGTGAATGTTGAACAGGCATGGGTAAAATGTGCCTTACTTTCATGGGCTCTCTTACAGAAGTGTGAAGGGTTCTCTGTTAAAAGTATTTTCAGTAACATCCTATGTCTTATAGTATCCTGTTTCATATTTCAGAGCATCTTGTATTGATGAACTACAACAGCTCTCAAGAATAAAAAGCTTGCTCAGAAATGAAATAGGTAAGAATAAGTTGGTAAAGGACAGTTAATCAAGAGGCTTTTGGTATGCTTAGGTAGAATACTTGTATAAAAATAAAGTTGTGGCCTCTCACTTAGATCTACTTCATATGTCAGTGTTAACCTGGCCTGTGTGTGTAAGCCATTACATTCAGGAAGTTCAGCTGTCCCTGTGCTCTGATTCTGTTTTTCCTTTGTTTATTTTCAAATTCTCAATTACTTTCTCCTCTTTTCAGCTATATTTTACCTTGAGCTCATTTATCACCTGAAGTTTCACTTTTTCACCACTTTCTCCACATTGGCTAAAGATCTAAGGTATAACTGTCTTGCCCTTTCCTTCAAGTGAGTACACCTAGTCCCTAAAGTGAGTTGGATACAGTTTTCTTATCCGACAACAGGTAAGATTTAAATACTCTAGGCAAAAAATTCAAATACAAGACTCTCCCATTTGAGGTCCTTCCTTCCAGCCTGGATTCTTTCTCTAGCATTTTCCAGTAAATTTTATGGTTGTAATAAACCCTATCAACTCATGTGCATCACCACAAAATGTCTTACCTTACGGCCCCACCTTTGACCCAACCTCTATTCAATGATTTTTCCACCCTGCTTCATGCACACACAAATCCCCCACCCCCACCCACCCAAATCACACCTCAATATATTCAAATGTTAACAACATCTGGAAGGGAAGACCACCCTGGTTCTCAGTCAAAGGTACAGGCATTTACCACTTTTCCAGGCCAGGACGCTGTCTCTCCATCCCCTCCCTCACTTTGATTGTCTTTATCCAGGTCCCTGTCACTTACCATGCATTTCTATTTCCAGTTTTCCAATCCTCTCCCATGCTTCCACCCTTCATTTGCTCCTCCTCTCTCCACCCCTTTGTCTTTATATTTTCCTTCATGGTCTTAGTCCCTTAGCGTAATTCTTCTGTCCTGGGTCTCTATTAACTGCCACTTAGCCATTCTCCTGACTTCCATCATAATTTTTTATGTAACAGAGAGGGTCTTACATGCTTTAAAAACCATGAACAAGTAATAATTCATGGTCTTGCTCTGGCTGCCTCTGTGCTGGGCAGGCAATAAGTATTTCATGCAATGGGAGCTTCCCAGATGGCATAGGCAGTGAACAAGTAATCTTAAACTCTTCTTGCTCTACTTTTGATACCATCAAGTTCCCCGTTCACGTGCACAAAAGCTGCACCTGAATCATTAAATAGGGCTGCATATGAACAACAAAGTCCAGCTTTCAGAAGAAAGAAGTGGAAGAGAGCTTCTTCTCTTTGAGTACTTAAAAATTGACCTACCCTTTTCTCTGCCAGGTGCAATGCTACCAGTCCTCAGTTCATGGGCTGCTGAGAAGACTATGACCTAGTATAATAAAAGTGAACTGCAAAGAACAGCTCCCTTCTTTGGAAAAAAGTCAAGAAATTTACAACTAAGACCAACCAACACTAAAAATAATAAGAACACAAGAAATGTTATTACTTTAAAATTAGCCCTTGTTTAAACATTGTTTTCCTGCAGCTGAAAATATTCCGTTTCTTCCTAATCGGCAGGAATTTTCTTCTCTTTTGAGCTATATGCTGCAGAAAATAATTCAGTTCCGTCATTCCAAGCATGAAGTAGAACAAACCATCTGAAATAGTTAATATAATTTAGTGCAAAGCAATTACATCTATTGCCATGAGAAGCACAATTTACTACCACAGGGAAGTGAAAAAGTCCAATATGTCATAGTAAAATGCAATTTAAGCTGCACATAAATGAGACCTTCTTCACATCTCCACATTTTTCTTTTTGGAAAGGGGACCAGAGCTCAGGATTACACCTCCCCAGACAATTGCCCTGCCTGCTGGGTTACCCAAGCTTGCACCTTCATCCGTGCTTACTCTCCATCCTCAGCAAATCTGCTTCCTCCCCTCAATAGTAGCACAGCCTCCAAACAGTGCTCCCATTCACAGCAGCCTCTTGAGATGAAGGCGGCAGCTCTCACACTGCACCCAAGGGCTCTGACACACACCGAGGTGAAGGGGTATAGCTGCTTAAAAAGTGTGCAGCCCTCCTGGCCCTCTATCCTTCCTGCACTGCTGCTGCTCAGGGGCTGGCATACTAAGCTAGCCCCCTCCAAGGGCTGCTGGAGCTAAAATGCCAGACTGTGACCTGTGATGCAGACACATCGCCCTCTGCTTCTTCTCAGGGCATAGCCCTGAGCAGAGAAGCGGGACAGGTAGGGAACTATACCATCCAAACCCCTAGTTAGTCTAGGAACTCGCTTGTTAAAGAACATCCCCTTCTCTGGGTCCAGTGCTATAATCAATAGGTAGTTAAGTAATGGGGTCACTCTGCCTCTCCCCATCTGGAAAAACAGATTTAAGAGAAATGGCAGCTGTCATGTATTTTTGTGAAGAGGCTGGTTTGACTTTTCTCTAAAAATGGACTGTATCATCAAGCCTTCCCCTGGACCAAGCATCCTTCCTCCTGATTGTTTGACCTCTACCTACATGGGGAGTACATCAATACATGAAAACTTGGGGTATGAAAGACATTTAAATGACATTGCCTTGAGATTTGGTGACAGACAGAAGACTTTTTCTGTGGTGGCTTTTTCAGTTTCTACTTTCAGCTCAGCTTCCTAAGTCCCACTTCAGATACAATTCTATGACACTAAGATACCTCTTGATTCAAAGACTAAGAGATGGGGTGACTGAAATGTGTTAAATACTTACATGTTTCCTTTGATGGCTGAGATAAAAATATCTCAGCTCCATTACTAGCACATACTGTTTTTCTTTTAGGTTTACATTCAGGATTTATTTTTAATTCAGAATATATTCTCCTCTTCTTGAAATACTGTTACTTCCTTTTGGAAAAAATTCTTTTACATTTAAAAGTCCTCATAGTTCCGCTGTTAACAATATAATCACCTATATGGTGGTAAATGTGTTTTCTTCTTAGAAGCTGGATGTACTAGAAGACTTTAAATAAAAATAAATTACAGAACTTTTCAGAAGTTCCTTTTTTCAAACATCTGCCCAGTAGAGTTGACAGTAATCCTAATGCATCATGCTTTTTCTGTTAGCAAAGCAAGGAACAAGTATACAGGAAATCTCAAATTACACATCTGAATTATGCTGAGCTTTGAAGGCTGTGGATATTTTGCTGCTTAGCACCTTTCAGTTCAGGATTTCAGCACCGATCTCTCACCGAAACTAACAGTCATTATGTTTCCCAGTAAACCTAATCTGGCTGCATTTAAACCATGGGAAATTGGAGTGTTCTAATTCCTTATTCCAGTTTGCAGACAAAGGCCAGGCTCTGACTCTCTTGTCCTGCCCAAGATTGAAAACACTTGTTATGTACCTCTTTCTCCATACCTTTGTTTCCATGGCAAAAACTGGTCCTCATGGCTGCAGGTAGCTGCTGTGGCCAGGGCCCCTTGCTGGTGGACGATGAGAAGATCATGGGCTACATCATGGATCACACCTAGGCTTTGTCATAGGAACTAGATCAAGCCAAGAGTGATTTACTAAATGAAAGATGAAATGTGACTAGGCCCTTTACTGATCCAATTACAAAGTTTTCGTTATAAAAAATAAGAAACCCACCAAATCACTGATGGTAAAATATAAACCTCAAATGGGTGCTAACAAATCCCTTATATTTATTTCATAAATGAGAAAAACACTGATGAGCAATAAATTATTTATTCAAAAACATCTATACAAAATAACACTTTTGGAGATAAACACTTCTACATTTTTAAAATGCATCTCTTCATTGCTACAATATTTGATTTACTAATTTACACTGTACATTCTTAATTTATAAAAAAAATAATTGGTGAATATTTTTCTAGTTTGATGTTAATAACAGTGTCAGGGAGCACATATTCCATTATAGAAATCACTTCTGAAGTTTACATATACGAACTATTCATATCCAGATGTAAAGACAACACTGAGACAATAGCAAGAGTATCACTAGGAAGTTGAATTACAGTATACTGTACGATAATAGGTTCTCTTGTTATAAAAGGTTATTTAAAAGTGCAAAATATATACACTTGGCCTTTATATTACTTCCTAGTTTAATCCTTACTACTTATTAAATCTCTTTCTGACTTCCTGAACTGAACAGATAAAATTACAGTAATTTTACACTATGTAAATCTACAATCATGCACATGTTGCAAGGCTGCATTTTCAATAAAAAGAAAAAAAGCAAAGCTACACACACAAAACTCGCATTTCAGATGCCTTTTTTAATTTGCCAACTGAAATACATAAAATGTATAACAAAATATCAAATAAATACCATATAGATGTGAAACAGTATGACTATGAAAAAAATAGTTACTTTTTCTTTGTTAATTCTGGGATCACCTGTAAGTAGTTCTGTATACTAGATTGATCACATTTATGGCATCATTTTGTTGCATGTTATTTTGGCCCTCAAAGCCACCTTTCACTAAAAAGGAAAGAAACCTGCAATATACAAAAACTCAGTGAAAATCAACAAATAATTAATAGCCACAAGGCCAAGATGAACAATGTTCAAATAGTCTCTATGTTTCTGCATAGAATGTTGATACCTATTTAGGTTAGGTTCTAACCATCACTTAAGAACTGCTGAACTATTCATTTTTAGGAGAGAGTTAGTGGGCTGTAAGGAAACAATTAATAAGATATAGTTACTGGCAGCAATAGAGCAGGAAACATTTAATAAGGTATAGTTATTGACTGCAATAGAGTATAATAATTCAAGTGTTTTTCTTCTTAAAAATGACTTTCTGAATTTATGTTCTGTCAAGCCTGAAAACTGACAATCCTGTGCTCATTACCTGGTGAAGCTCACTTTGACTTTTTTTCCTGTGCCAGAGACTTCAGTATACTTGATCCTTCTAAATTTATGTCAATTACTGAGGAAAATGTCTTTCTCTTTCAACAAAGAAAGATTTACAGGGTGGGAAAAAGAACCAATGGCAATTAGAGGGGAAAACATGAGTGTTAATGTCCCCACTGATGATTTAATCCTAGCTCTGAGTTCTTAGGGAATTCCACTGATGCCCACTGACTTTCAAAGGCATGTCTGGAAGTGATTTAAAACACCTGCTATTAAGTGTCCACTGGATATTCACTTATCTTTTTTCTTCTTTGGGTGAGAAAAAAAGTGCCATTCAAAAGAATATCTGAAACATACACTTTTCCAATGAAGAACAGTATGCAACAATCAGCCTTGTGCTGTACTGTGGGTTGCTGATCAGAATGCAAACCAACTCTAGGCATCACTGTTGGAGACACACATACACGAGAGAAAAGCACTAATTTTATTAAAACCCTCCACACTTCACATTGATAATGCATTTCTGCAAGTTTTCACCAAGCAGCAATTGCCTTCTACTTCGCAAACAAGATGATATGATAGAAAGGAGGAGAAGCAATGACTGCATATTTCAGACTGATCAATTTTGAATGGCGATTCCCACAGCTGTTGTGTGTGGCTCTATTGTTAATGGTGTTTGCCACCCACAGTGTAGAGGTTTACTCTGGTATTTAAGATAGATATTCCTGGAAATGTTGATATGAAAGTACATATGGGAATGCTATTAATACAAATTTCAAGGAAACACAAGTACTTTTCTCAAATACACAAAAGTCAAGCACACAGTTAGCTTTCCCTTGTTTTCATTTATCACTTTCACAATGTCTTGCCTCCCCGTTTTTACAGCTAAGTGAAACCTGAGCACATTCAGAGAACTATGAATCCCCTTCAGTTGAAATCTTAAGTGATTTACGGAATGTTATCTTTACCAACCTAAGCCATTAATATTTTTTCTGTTGAAACAAGACTGGTATTAGGCTAATGTATGATGAAAAATGCCAAAATGCTTGAATTAAAATTAAAACCTCCAATCTTACTGCATAACATTTCATTAATTTTCTTGGATTGTCCACTGAATATGAACTGAAATACATCTTGAGCATCTAACATCACAAATTGTTATTCCTGTTAGTATAATAATGTCCTATAAAACAATCACAATTACTTAATGTAATTGAATAAAGATTATGCAATAAGCATAAATAATAATTTATGTACATTAGATACTAACACATCAAAGTTAAAATTTCAAATAACTGACATTTTGCATGCAAATACAGTGAACTATCAGAAAGCTCAAGAAGGGGCTGAACTCCTGTCTCCTTCTGTCTTGGAGAGATTTAAGTACTCCAAAATATGGGCTGGAAATAAGAAATTTTCAATAAATTGTTTAACAGAGCAGAATGTTTAGTTTCCAGGGGGCATGAGCAGAGGCACTAGATCTGATATAAATAAATCTCAGTAACCCAAGGATGATGATATAGGTGAATAAATACAGTCAATATCAGAAATATAACTAGTGAACAGCCATCTGCTGCGGGGATGAGAAAAGAGAAATGAAAATGTTGACCGACCAACAGTTCACCGACCTCTTGGAGAATGCTATTTCACCCTCTGAAAGAATGTTCATGTTCCCCCAAAAGGATGGATGACATTATAATCTGGGGAGTGCGTTAGTGAGATATCAATTCACATGCTTCAAGAAGAAAAACAGAAAGTATTGGGAACAAAACTGAAAAAAAACCCAAACCAACACAAACGAAACCAAACCAAATAAGATTTCATATTCTCTGATAGGACCATTGTTACTTAAAAAATGAGCAGTGCTTCTCTTCATGCTATATAAGGAATTGTTGTGTAATTCTCTTTTCGTGCTGTTCATATTTGTAATTGTGTATACTGCCTAACGTAGTCTGCATGACAGGTTCTCAGGACACACCTGGCATATTGGATACATGATTTCCATTGGAGATCACTAGTTTGCATTTTCTCCTTTTCACATCCCACCTTTTTAATTTCAGAGAGAGCTTATACAGGTTAAATATAATTTTCTACTTTCCTACTATTGAATTCATATTCAAAATTACCTCCACGAATTAACCCAAGATATTCCACTTCGGAAGTCATCTGTGTTAAACACCATTTTCAAAGAGGAGAAAACCTCTTGGTGGGTGTTGGGGGTTTTGATCATAATGGTGATGAACAAGTTGAGGAAGCACAGCTGAGATCGTGGAATAACACAGGTCCAAGATGATTAGGGAATACAAAGAAAAAGAGGACAATCAGACACCTCTCATTTTCAGTAATTCCTAACAGTGAAT
>VZTM01016594.1:0-34030 GCA_013400555.1 Jacana jacana
TTCCATTGCAGGTGCTGCTCCTGCCTGGCCATACAGAGTCACAGAAAAGACCAGCCTTCCTCTTCCCTTGGCAAGTTGGAGATCAGCTGCTTAGGATCCCTCTGGTCACACACAATATGTCTACTCGCCTCTCAGCTCTGCATTCAGAGACTTTAGTATCTCCCAGGAGCTATACACAATGACTGATGCNATACACAATGACTGATGCTGGCTTCTCTTTCTCACAGGTTACAGAAGTGGATGGTTTAGAATAGCAGACTTTGTGCATGCAAACGAATAGCTTCTGACTGACTGCACTGGTAGTGTAGTACTTACCTTAAAAGTTGGATGCACTGGGGCAGATTCCAATGCACACCATTAGCAAGTACAGTAAACAACCAACTTTAAGAGCTCTTTTCAAAACCATTATCAGAATACTAGTCTTCTACTGATCCAAGAAAAAGCAGACCAGAGGAAGGAGACTGCAACCACTTTCCCACTCACCTTTACTAGATACTGTTCTTAGATACAGTAGCTAAGCATCTTCTTTAATGCTATTACTGTAACTGAAATCTCAGCAAATATGTCAATGATTTCTAAGACACCGTCCCAGGACTGTACACTGCAGTTGGATTCATCTCTATACTGCTTCTTGCTGCCCTTTTACCAATGCCAGTAGAACATAAACTATGTGTGACAAGAAGGGAACGACTTTGCTTAACTCTCTTTCTGCCCAGAAAGTACAACAGATCAAAGGGATCTTGGATGGATCGTCCATTCAAACAGACGTTTAAACATATTACTGGTCTGTCATCCCGCTTCATGACTTGTTAGAATGTCATTTCACTGACATCCTCTCTTGGTTTGGGGGGCTTATTTTTTTCTTTTTACAGGGAGAGGGGGTGTTTATGCATTTTTGTTTTCAAAGGTATTAAATCTAGAAGCATGGTAGAACTACTTATTATGTACAGAAAAATAAAAGCACATCCTTGCCATTCTCATTTGATGACTTGTCATACCCACAGTGTGGGAGATTTCCAAGGAGACGCCAGTTTGTACTGCTGGAGTCACCAAGAAGTTTCAAGGTACAAACCAACAAGAAACAACCCCCTGAAGTCATTGCTAATGGCACCTTCTTCTGACAAACACACTTAAATAAGGCGTTATTTACTTCCTTATTCTTATAAAAATTATATTGTGATAGCTTTATGGAAATAAGCTAGGACAGATTTTCATTTATAAAGATACAGTTTTCACTGTGGGGGAAAATTATTTTCTCTATACCATTTTAGTACAAGATTCTGTAGCAACACATAAATCCAAATGAAGATACTTTGGCCAACAATCATAATCCTGTTATTTGTATAAATCTTACTTTAACTGCATTCAGATATATAATATCTACAGAAGGCAGTGGACACTGTAGAACTTTAAAAAGGAAAAGCAGTTTAAAGGATTCAAAACATTGTTTTCCTTTTCAGTGATTTCCAAACCAGATGTTTTTTTTTTTTTAAAATCCTTTTATAGAAAACTTTTGCTACGCCAATCTAAGAAACTTTTTTCTTGGATAGACTCCAAAGGCTGTAAAGTTGTGTATCACCGAGATTAATAGTGATGTAAAGGGAGTTGTGAATTTTATTACAAGAATGTACTGATGTATTGTCTAGGGGCAGCAATTAAGCACTGGCAAGTATGTCTATGTCCTAATTCCTAGTAACAAAAATTCAGAGAGCTTGAAACTATACTTGGGTAGAATATAAAGTTTTACAGCATGTGCTTGTTCGACTTGGAAATCAAAAGCCCAACATACAGTCCTAAGTCCTTATGCACACAAGCAGTCTCTCAAACCATCGTACACTCCAGTTATTTCTGCGCGCTTGAGGTTCACCTAGAAAAGAATCCCGCTGACAGTAAAGTTTCTTTGCACAATTTGACATACTACTTTGATTTTGAAAACTCATTTTTGCTGTCATTTCATCTGTTACCCCAAAACTTCTTTGGGACTTAAATCCTTTGCAAAAGCCAAGCAGCTGAAAAAAGGATTTCATATCTTGAGAGCTGCAGCCACACACAGGCCTGCCATGCCAGATGGCTTACACAGGGCAGATACATTCCTCAACCTTCTGCAATAATATTTCCCTTTTCCAACATCCACCTCCTCTTTCACTAATATTACAATATCACTAGACAGGGAACCAGGAAGGAGAAATATGGACTACTGTCCACTTTAAATTCATTGCTTGCTTGTTGCATGTTACTCAGTAAATGAAGCATAAATATACCCTTCACACAAGAACTTTTGAGGATTCCCCACGCTCTTCCATAGATACCAATACAATCTGTAAGAATCTGGCTGGTACTGGGCACGAGTGAGGAGAGAGTCTGGGACACCACAGGGGCATTGCAGAAATCAGAGTCATGCAGTGCAAGACAGAAGAACAGCTTCCATGGGGCAGCAGACAATAAGCAATATTTATTTGTTTGTTTTGGATCATTAGCAGAGAAGTCAACATATCCCACGCACACCAGCTGTCGGGGGCTATCTAGAGAATGCTTCACTGGGCACAGAGCTGTAGAACTTAGAGATAAAAATGAGCCAGTCCAGGCCTTTTCACAATAAAATTCTTACACAGGCCCAGCCTACAGCTTCTGCAGTTTAGTTTTTAACAGCCCCTGGTAGTAACAAAGTACCTGATATCCAGCTTAGCTTTCCTTTTTTCTTAATTTCATCTTGATTTTCCTGATTGTTACCATGTACCACACTAATTGGTGTTCACACATGGCCAACTCAGCTACGGCTGGTCAAATTTACTGTGTCATACACCTAGCACAATTTGGGATTCCTTACAATTCCAGTTTTGTCAGTTACAAAAGGGAAAATACAACTGCACTATTTCCAATGTTATTTTCGTTTTTCCAATGGTTTGTGCTAAAAGAAAGACAGGATCTGGTTTCCTCCTCTTGCCCCTGTTTCAATGAGACATGAAACTACCACAGACATATTTAGGCACTGTCATAAGAGAAAAATCCTGATGAGTGGGGAGAAGCCCACCACTCACATATCAAACATCCCACACATCCTCCACTCTACTTCCAGGCATCCAGGTTAAATCTACTAGCAGTTTTGCTTGTGATACCGTCTTGATACCGATAATGATAGTGCACTTCACCAAGAAAAGAGCGGCCTGCTAATTTAAAAAACAACACATAAACATCTGCCTTAAAGTCATACTAATGCATTCTAAAATGAGCTGTAACAATTCCAAGGTACCAACATCTCTCTCACTACTCATATAATTTTTTCACAAATGTAAGGTATAAACGATTGTGATCTGATGCGATATATCTGCAATGCAGGCAATTGCTAGCAACCCACTTTACAGAACAGGAGGCCAAATGAAACAACCAGGGTTATATGGACAATCTGTATTAGGGCACAAGTCAATCTCATGCTAACACCAAGCCACGGAAAATTCATGTCTCTGAAAATTAAGTTACAAATTTCTCATAAATTGTATGGTGATAGGGTCTAAACAGATGAGGACTTACACACACAAATACCTTGCCACTACACTACTAAGCCAGCACCTTTCTTTCTCCCTTCAATTCACAGGAACGCAGTAATCTCCATTTTAGTATGCCCAAGGACACAGCACATCTCTGAGAGGTACAGGCTGAGATAAGGTCTTTTCCACCTACACCGGGGGACAGAGAAGTAACTAATGTAGGTTAACACAGAGCAATCTTTGGAAACAATCTCTAAGCATGCTGACAAGAAAATGACTTTTGCCTGAGGCAAGCAGGTGGTTTGTGGGATCTCCCCAATCACTTCTTCAGCTCTCCATATTTACCACTGAAAAGCCTCTTCTCCAGCAGAACAGCTGTACACAACAGTTTAGAAACTCAAGGCACATCAGACCAGAGCAGTGCGGGCATGCTGATTTGGCGAGTTCTGCATCTATTTTAACACCACGCAGATTAACAAAATAGGTCATCATCTAACCCAGGTTACACAGATTTCTATGGAGCCAACAGCAGACAGAAGAGTCACAAGGCAGAAAGCGCACCGCAGGGAAAAGTGTGGCACAGCTCTGTGCTGCTACCAAGGAAAAGCAGAAGGCACAAGAGGATACATTTTTGTTACCACAAACGCATTGGGCTTTTTTGCTAACCAAAAAAGTAAGTGGCTTTTAATTTTTTTGTACCACAAAAGGCTTGCATAAAGACAAAAAAGAATGAAACAGATCAATTCATTTGATACGAACTGTAAGCGGAGTTGAAAGCAGGCTTTATCCATCCCAGTAGCCACCAGGCTGCTCGTACAAAGCCATGCAGCCACCCATCTCTCCCGGGCAGCTGCAAGACCTTCTCCTGCCCTCAGTGGCAGGGGGAGGGCATGGCCGCCTCAGAGCACTCCCCTCCCCAGCGGCCACAGAAATTCAGTCTGCACAGGGAGATCAGAAGAACCATTTCCTTGTACCACAAAATGCTCCTGCCACCATCTCTGAGACATTACCACATAGCACAGGTTGCTTCAAAGGCACTTAATCTTGAGTATGACACCAGCCATTACCAAGATTTAGATGGCAGCACTTGAACACAAACACCAAAGTGCATCACTCTTGACAGCTCAGAAGGACAATGTCCTGTGGGGTAATGTCTACCTGCACACACCCTCACCCCGGGCTTGGGCTGCCTGTGCCCTGGGGCTGGCAGCGGGGTCTCTGTGAGGAGAGGCCATGGCTGCCCAGGGCTAGTTCCTGCCAGTTCCATCTGCCTCAGCGCAGGGCACAGCTGAGCCCTCAGTGAGTCTCAGGGCACCTCTGGGGAAGCCTCTTTGGGCAAGGGAAAAACGATGCCGGCATTGAGGGGAAAGCCTGAGGAGAAGTTTGAGGAAAAACATGAGGGACAAGTGAGAGGAACAGCCCTGTGTAGAGAGGTGGGAGGCAGCTCAGCTTCATGGCCCTCCTCTGCCCTGCTGACTTGCAGCCCTTGAAGCCCTGAAACCAGAGGCAAAACAAAAGAAAGGACACAAACGAGTCTTGCAAATATAACAGAACAGCAACCTCCATTTATGAGGGAAAACAAAGGGAGACACAACTTCCAGCAGGAGCCAAGGCCTGGTGTGACAGCACTGCAGGTGCTCTCCCCGAGCCTGCTGCCTTCCACGCCCCAGACACACGGACACAGAGCTGGGGACATCCAAACCTGCCTCATACGGTCAGCCCCCCAAATTGATACACCCTTCCATTTCTGCATCTTTCTGAAAAGAACGCATCCAAGAGGCAGGCAAACGAGCACATCTTAATTTAATATCGCCAAACAATTCGCTAAGTAATTGTGGCTACGTAAGGAAAGAAAAACCAGTGTCCAAGCAAATTCCAGCACTCAAAACTCAAATATTACACCACACATCACAGTCCAGCAGTATGAAAAAGAAATGGCAAAAGTCAGATTCAAAGGTCTGTGCTTCAGTGTCCCCAAGAATGGCTAAATAAATAATTCTGCTAATCAAACACTTTTAGCATTCTGACTCCCCTAGAATTATTTGCAGAGCTCTGAACTGCTTGGGTGCTACTCAAATGGGTTTGAACACACAGAAACCAAGCTTTTACCTGCTTTTTTTTCTTTTTTCAAAATGCTTGAGAGACTATGTACAATTAATAAACTACACCTAAGACTCAGTAATATACCGTTCATATCTTTTACATTACATGGCACCATTTTTACTGTGCGTGCAATATTTTTAATTTATTTTTTCATTAAAGACAGCAATTGGTATTACACATTTTTACAACAGAGGAAATATTCACCCGTTTGTCCTCCATGCAAATGAGATTTCCAAATATTAAAGAGATTTGAAAATTCTTTATAGATTTCTGATTCCTAGTAGTACTCATTGCCATCGAACTGTCTGGAGAACAAAAAAGGAAGAAACAAATTCACCTCATTGAATGTGCCCATAAATCTACTGTATTAAAATGAAATACAGGCTGTAAAACAAATATATATCACTTCAGGGAAAACTACCCTGGGGGTTGAAAAGCAGGGTGAAATTTTTAAAAATTGTGTAAGAAAAAAAATAATAATGAAATGAATAAACAATAATAATAATAAGCACACTGGCCTATAGTCACACAGGGAATATCTCAAATCTGCACAGAACTGCATGGGTCATGATATAGTTCTCACCTAGGCAGATTATTCTTGGGAAATTGAGATGCCATGAGAAATTAGGATGCTTACTGGGAGGATGTGAAGGCAGAGCAGGCACTTAAACCATACAGTCACTCCATGAAAAAAGGTGGAACTGGTGGTTGCGATTTCAATTTTGCAGCAGGATCCCAAGACTTTAACAAGGACAGTGGTACAAAGCAGATTTTGCCTCTCCAACTTATCTAAGCTCAATGAATCCCAAAAGAAACGGACACCAGGAAAAAGTATAAACATGTGAATCTCATGCAGTTTGGTATTTTCGCTACTTCTGGGGTGGCAATATACTGCTTTCAGGTACAGATTCTTATTTAATACATAATCATATTTAACATACTGGGCTTTGATTTCTCAAAGACGATCTCACAGCTCTGCTGGGATAAGTTTTTGTGCTGTGGGTGTTTCAGTTGACACAATGAAATTGCATTTCCATCTGAATCATCCACATTTAAAGGATTTTTGGCTTCTCCACTTCCACAGGCTAAGCATCTACACAAGAGCAGTTCCAAGTGTAAAGTTTGGCTTGGGAGTCAGAGCTGCCCTGAACAGTCAGAATCAAGACAGCCAATATTTGCTTGATATAGCCCAATACATCTTGACAAAATGTTCTAGGAGACGCAGACGCAAGTTTTTGTAAAGGTCTGTTGGCCTTTGTGTTGGTTCATTCCTATTTTCAAGGCCCAGCTCAATCATTTGCTTTTCATATGCAGTTCAGACACCACAGCAGACTGATTAGTTTCTGACTTTTAACAGAGCGTTGCCTTTTATTTCTTTTTTGAAAGAAAATTTAATTTTAAAATGCAATCTATCATTTCTGTAGGGCCGGCAGCGGCATGGATGTAAAGCTAAAAGATGATGATCAGACCCCAGAAAGTTAATAATGTGGAGCTAGCAAGAACATTTAATTGATTTACAGTGCAGCTCAATATATAATCACTGTGCTATGAGTAAAGCTATGAGGTAGCCCATCCGTTCTTAGTGGGCCTCCTCAAGAGCTTCATTCACAAGGCTATTAATTAGCTTGGGTCCTTCAGTGTCCACCATTCAGATTTAAATCACTTGTTTCCCATTATGCTGTGGACTATACACTGCAGGCCCATAAAATCAGGCATTACTACCTCTATTAGCAGGGCCTTCTGGATGTCAACTTTAATTATTATACCTGAAATCTTCTTAATCCTTGCAAACAAAAATTATTAAAATACAATGAAGCAGTAATTCAAGGATAACTGTTAAACACTGAAGTTTGTTATGGTCAAACCCTATAAAGTTTATTCCTCTTAGCAGGAAAGAACATTTGAGGTCAGTACTATTTTTTTTTAAATGCCAGAAAAACACATATTTTTTCAAGCAAATTCAGCTAGCAAGTTGATAAATTTAAGAAATTTTGAGTTTTTTAAATGCTGCATTTTTCATCATGCACCTTCTAGACTTTGTGATTCAGTTCACAATGAAAAATAAGCCAGACCACGGGGATAAAATTGACAGCAGTATTTGCTAAGTGTGTCACATACACAAAATAATAGTATTAAATTATATTTAATTATTTTTCATACTTATTAATTCAAAATGAATACTTCCATATAAAATGAACGATTGCATTACTTAATGTCACGTTTCTCGCTTAGAGTGGAGCATGGCTTTGATTTACATTGCAAACTAAGATCTACAGATTGTCAAAGTCAGCTTCAGCAAACGAAAGAAAGCAAAGAGGACAGGATTAAATAATAACAACAGTCGCAAATCAAATGCTCTCTGCACTCCTGTGGAATATAAACAGCTGTTTCCTGGGTTTTTAACAACATGCTATGATTTAAATGCCCTTAACAATTTGACAAAATAATTTTGTAGCACTTTAAACTATTGCCTGCAAATGAATCTGACAAACGATGAAGAAAAAAACGTTTCTGGACCATTTCAAATCCTATTTGTTGTGCCACACAAGCAACACAATTGGAATTTCACTTGTAAACTAGAGCTAAATCACCATCTATGACTCACGATACCTAAAAGAGTATCAGAGAACAGCGACCTTCCAGGCTCACATTAGAGTCCTGTATCTCCAATACACATACAACACTCTGTTTAGGGATTCAATCCTAGAAATCATCCATCAGATTAGGATTCAGAAAAAATTAAACGACGCTGTTAATGAGAACTCCCCTATTACGTTACGTAAGATAGAAGAATATAAACAAGCATTTCCAATGGTTTCTATTATGGCATGAACCTTCCAATGCTCTGAGTTAAAAATAAAACCAAAGAAAATGGGCACTCTCCACTTGGCTATCACGTGGCTACTTCTTGCCCTGTCCTGTGAGGCAGCTGCTGCTTGCTGCTTTTGGGACAGGGACATTGCCCCTCCGATATCATCGTTCTGATTACCTACCATGCTATACTCTTTAAATCCATCTTGCTGGGGCAAGTGTGTGCAACATCTAGAGAAATTAAGTAATTGAATTTTGTCATTTAAATGAAAACAGAATTTTTATCACTTAACTAAAAACTGCCTTTCAGTTTCAGCAAAAACAATTCATTGGGTCAGTGCTGTGGTAGAGACAGTATAAACCTTAGAGATGAGAGGGAGGGAAATGCTTATTGAACACCTCCGAGTTACAGAGGATGCATTGCACTAAAACCCACTGGCTGCTGGGTTGCATTTTGGAAATACTAAAAAGAGACAAATAGAAAGAGATAAAATTCTATATCCTGCTATGAAGCTTAATGCAAAACCCCCATAGATGCCAACAGGTAACTCTACCATGGTGTGACAGGATTGGGGCCAAAAGTACTTTGAAGATTACACCAGATTTTGAGATTCCAAAATTAAATCACTTCACAGTAATGACTACCATGAAAAGTTTGGTGACGTTTTGCAAACCACGTGTGGTAAAGCTTTGTAAATGAATGTACAAAAGTACCTTCATCTATCACTGCCCTTGAAGTCAATGCAAAGCTGTTGAGAAAAGCCTGACATTCATTCTAGCTACATCACTACTAAGCAAAACACCTAGCAGAGGTAGTAAATAAAACCCACATTTCAGTAGCTGATGGACCTCCCTTACACTGTGTACTAGTGCCACAGCTTTGCCTGCATATATATTTTGCTGTTTTCTTTCACGCTTGTTCACTAAGAGCTTTGAAAAATCTCCAGGAGTCTTAGAAAGCACAAAGTTATTTACTGGGTTGTCCTGCCAGGATTGAGACTGAAGAGTAACTCCATCTTTCCATTTGCCACATTCTATAACAGAAGTACAGAGTTCTCTGTGTCAATAATTGCTTTGTTCAGGGACACTGAAGAACAGTTGTACTGCATATGCATTTACTTACAGTATGTCAGTCAAAGCCTCTAAATGCAATCACACTAAGCTCCAGCAACATTCTCACAAGGCAGTACTTCCTAGTTAACACTCACGGGTGGATTTTGGAGGCTGCTGCTCTTGGCAGTAAAAGAGCCATGACTGCACATACCAGCACTGTTCACAATAAATGAGATGTAGGACAGCTGATGTTTCTTTTTAGGTGACAGCATGAAGTCTGTTTTAGAGCTTTGAAGGAAAAGCCACAGACCTTGAATTAGTTCACTTAATTGTTTTAACACTGCTGAAGTCTATGTAACACTGATGAGATACTTCACTTGTCCCAGGCAGGTGGAAGAATCCTGAAGCAGTTCATATACTATTTCACATGCTTTCCACTATCACCTTCAGCAAAATCATTTACTGTCTTTCACTCTAAAGGTTTATTAATTTGATCAAGGGCAAAGGATAGGTGGTATGTTCCACCAGTTAATAAAGTTTATAAAGCACTAGGGGATCTACTTGGATGAGAATCATCACAGAAATGCAAGACTTAATCAGACCAAAACCAGCTGCTAATGCCAGAGAGATGTAAAACTCATTTAGAAATTAGAAGGGGCGGCTGAGCAAGCAGACAAAATTGAAAAGCTGTATTGCGAGACACAGGTGCAAAAACTTTTAACCTAAGTTAAGGCTAGGCTCTTCAGGCTTAAAAAGAAAGTACTGTGAAATGCACCTGAGGAGAGCAGTTGAAAGAATAATCAGACAACGAATGTGCTGATCATAAGAATTTACAAGAGGGGGGAGTATGAGGTTCTAGCTGAAAAAAAAACCCCAAACATTTAAAAATTATATTTAAACACTGAAGCTCTATCCACATTTCAAACCAGGAATGACAATAGAAGTGACAAAATTAAGAGAGCTGTAGAAGACCAATGTATCAGCCAATGATGATAAAAGAGTAACCTGCAAGCCAGTCTGAGCAGACAAATCAGAACTTTGTTGTGGGTTCAGAATAGTTCTGGACCAGGAGTCTCACACACACGTAGTAACAACACGTCCATATGTAACACCATTCACTTGTCAACACAGCACTAAACATCCAAAAGGAGCAAAGGGATGAAAACACTAACTTCACTGCACGTTAACTCCACTGGCTCGGGTGGGTGTTATTTTGTTCGAAGTCGGGTGATGTAACAAGTGTTATTACAGTGCCATCTAGTGCGAACGAGGTGCTTGAATGAAGATGGCCGATGGGTGCAATCTCTGCAGCCCACAGCACCCCCACTGTCTGCCCAGGAAGGGGAAAGCATCTCCACTGGAGCCACCATAGCTAGAGAGACCATCCTGCTTCTTTCTACGAGTTAGGGAATCTGGCTCAGACTAGAATTAGAAAAACTTCCATTCTTGCTTTTGAGTAAATTGTCACTCCCAGTACCAGTATCACACATTTAGCGTTTTTAAGTATCTGGATTATTTGCCGGGGTCCTTTTCTCCATCAGAGTCACATGCTCCTCTCTCGTCACCCAATTGAGAAAAGCTTTGTGCTGACAAACAGAAAATGCTCTTAACGTGAGAAGAAATAACTCTGCTTTGCCTTAATGAGAAAAGGCTATGATCAGCTTAACAAGAAATAGCCTGTGAAATACTTGCAACCATTCCCAGTTCACAAGAGATTGGTACTTGGACTCTGACCAACTTGATACCTTGACCACTGCTAGGAGATAGAGGAAGCCCATTTTTGCCTCATGATACCTTAAATATTGACAAGGTGGTTGATTCATTGGGTGACAAGCTGAGAAGAGTAAAAGAAACAGTGGTTAACTGTGTGTGGTGTATCTGTTAAATTCTGAAGTGAAACTCTCAGACTTACTGTACCACAGAGGTACCTCAGGAGGAGGTGCAAACCCCAGCTGCTCAGAAAGCTACAAAGAAAGGCTAGGTTAGTTACTGTGATTGTAGGTGACCTTGAGGCATCTCACTCAAATCCACAGGAGTACTCCATGAAGGAAGAGCCCCTCCAAAACACTGTCTCCACTACAGGATTTTCTATTACATCGTTTGTAAAGACAGAATTGGGTCCAAAATGCAAATGTCTGTTCATATCTTTGGCATGCAAGTGACAAACACTCATTAAATCCACAGCAGTTTCCATGTGAACCCTAGAGACAAAAGAAGTTCCAAGGCACAAGCTGCCATACCAGCTTCACAGCAGTTTTATTCATTTAATTTTCTTAAAAATTACAGTCCTGTATAAGTTTTGTAGGCAATACAGAAAAGCATAAAACTTCCTATAAAATTCTGAGAGAATTGCTTTGTGACACATGGGCTGTCACTGCTGCTACGCAGGGAAGGGCACCCAAAATGCATGTTTTGAGCAAGTATAGGAGATGCAATTCCATTAAGAATGCAGTGGAAACACCTCCTCACCTGATTGTACAAACAGGCTTCACTATCTTGCTATACTCACTGTTGCTCACTTTTTGATGTCAAAGCTCTGCAGCCTAAGAGATACAGGCAATGAATCAAACTTGCTTTGCACAAAACGAGAAAATTCCTCTTGAAATCAGAAACCACGACTCAGGAGCCTTACACTTGTCTCCTCTCCTACGCACCCATACACATCCACTTCACAAGAGAAGTAAATGATACAATTACTACTTGCCTAACAACCACAAACCACAGAGGAATGTTTTCTGTATTGCTTTACTTCCTTAAGGTCTTTCATGAAATGACGATTCATAAAAACAATGTCTGAGCCCAACATGGTTCTGTTGGATGGTCTCACTGGCCAAAAGCCTAAAATAAAGACGTAAGACAAGTTTGTTTGGATCTCTGCAATCCTGAGCTGGTCAGAGACTTGTTTTAGGCTCTGCTCAAACTACACTTAGAATCATAGAAATGCAATGCTGGAAAGGACCTACAAGATCATGTATTCCAACCATACTCCTATCACCAATACTACCCACTCTGCTAATAAATCATGACTTGAAACTGTCCTTCCTCAAGGCAGGAAAGAAATCCTGTGGTTTTGTTCTTCCCTACCTCCTTCCACTTAGATGTTCCATATACAGAGGTCCCACATAAATCCCAAACCCTTTGTTTTGCCATTTATGGTTCCCTAGAGTCGTATTACAATAGCTTTGATTAAAATACAAACCAAGTGAGTAATTGCAGGCTTTTTAATTTTACAGTGTCAGTTTGTCATTGTAATGGATATGTTGGAACGCAGAAGTCTCTTAATGAATTAAAGGAAATGCATATTTAGAAGGACTTAAAACTGCCCATGACCAGCAACCTCATACACTCACACAAAAATAACAGAAGAACAACTTCTCTTGTTGGTGACACAAACCCCTAAGAAAAATGAGGAACCGTGTCCTCCTGACTGCAGCTCTCAAAGTGCCCTGTGGCTTCCTTGGATATCATTGAACAGAACGCTCATGTACTTACTTTGAAAGGGCCCTTCCATCCATATTCATCCATAATGACGTGAAAAAGTTATTTTTACAACTGGGTTGGATAGAAAATAAAAAGGAAAACCGTTAATATTGTTAGTCCCCTCTAATCTGTAACATGTCATCTTAAAAGGAGTAGTACTAACTTTTCAGGGACTCTTGTTTTCCCTTCTGCATGTTGTTCATCATTCAGTGTGCGTTTCACAAACGAGACGGTGAGAACCATACTGTAGTGGAAGTGCTGGGACACCATTTTTAGTGTGGAAATCTAAGGAGTAGGTCTAATCACACTTGGACTACCCCTCTGATAAGCAGAGTAGACACAAGTATCAATTAAGGAAACTGATAAGTTTTTCCTGATGCACACCCCAAACAAGTAGGAAATCCATTTTGACAGCTGTTGTAAAAAGCAAAATAAAAGGTTGAATCTTTTCTGTCATTCAAAGGACAGCAGAATAAAATCATCATTAGGAGTTTGACTACGTATTATAAAAGTAATATTGGTTGGTAGAGAGCATTTCATAAAGGAGGGACTCTCTCCACCTCTGCTACCAGTTTTTTAAAGCAACAATAGGGACCAGCAGCACTAGAATAGCACTGCTGCAGTCGTGCCAAAGAGTATTTGTGCATCATTGCCAAGACCGGTAGGTGTTAGTCTTCAGATAACACGCACCAGATTAAAGGGAATTGTAAAGCAGAACATCACTTTTTCCTTCCCCTTTCTGCATAAAAATTACATGTACATGTGTGCACACAGAGCAGTAAGTGCAGAAATGAATGCAATGCAAATTTTATCCCTTCCAGGGAAGGCGCTTCTGGGCATTGGAAAAGGAACAGACCTTTGGGGGGTGCAGGGGAGGCATGGGGAAAGGGGAAAAAGAAAAAGAAGAAAAACATATCAGAAACAAAATATGTTTGTCCCCTTATTCCAGAGCTACCAAGGCAGGAGCAGGGCTTTCTTTATGGCCCACTGCTCCCCTCCCAGTGCCTCTTGGTGTATATACAGGTCTCAAAGACTTCTGGTTTTGGTGGTCTCTGCTTTCCACGGCAAAGCAATTTCTCCAGCTGAAAAAAGCAGAAGATAACACCATACTAAGCTGTTTAATGCAGCTGTAACTCTTGCCTAGACTTCCTTGGCAATATGCCAAGCTGCACTGTCAGAATAACTCAATTTTTTCCCCTGATTTTAACTTAAATCCTCAGACGTGACAAGCACCTGCAATTCATAATGATTAGAAAATGGGAAGTATTCAGTAACTCTTCTATTCCAGCTCCGAGGATCATAAGCTTACTCCACACACTAAAGATTTTAATAGCTTTTCTTTAGCATTTATGCACTGGCCTTTACAGAAAGTGTTTTCATTTCCCAGAGATGCAGCCCTGGCTGTACCTTGCTGAACTGAGTGGCGGGGCAGGGTGATACTGGGTTTGGAAATAGGAAATACACACTTGAGTACTGTGCACCTTCTTTCCATAGGTTTCCTCCCACACCAACTAAGCACACCCCAGGATGATGTCACTCTGCTACTTTCTACCCACATCCCAAACCCTTCTTTTTGGATTTGCAGCTCTTTAATAGTGTCAACACCACTCCACTGTAGCCCCCAAGTTTTACTGAAATTGCTATTTACTCACATTGATGACTACATTGAATAAGACTCCAATTCAGCAAACACTTGTGCACCCACTTGATTTGAAGTGTGCACATGGTCCAATTGACTCCAGCGCAGTAAAGCACACGGGTAAGTGCAGGGTAAGGACTGAGACTGAACACAAAGTACATTTACTGGATACTGCCATGCACTGCTTTACTTATGGTGACTAAACTTAACTAGATTTCTGTCCACAGGAGCATCCACCACACCTCTTACACCAATTACTCTGAGCAAAACTATTTAATACAGCGTCCACGGAATGGTCCCCCCTAAGCCACTCTTGCAAAAATATCACAGTCCTCCAGTCACTTCCATTTGGCACACAATTTCTAACACATAAAGGAAAAAAAATACAGTTTAACAAATTTACCTCCCTGGATTTGCATATGGTTTTCTGCTAAAAATCAGCCCTTTCCCCAAAAGCAGTATGTTTGATAAGCGCAAATTGACTCTGCTTCTACTTTTTAGCAGAGGGATGTATGTTAAGAAATAAAAATTGAAGCAATTGTTCCTCCTGCTTGCTATTCATTGCTCAAATACTGAAAGTCTCCTTATGAATAACATGAATTGATGTTCTTGTCGGTAGCAACAATATTTACACAATGTATGTTACATTAAAGAGGAAATTGAAAGTAAAGATGTGATTCCACTAAAAGAGATGTTGAAACATGCAGACTATCTCACCCTTGCCAAGTCTGCTCACCTTTCCTCAAGATGTTTTGCTTAGTATTCATAAACCTTTTGTATTTGATGTTGACTATTTAAATCAGTTATTATCTGTCAAAGTGGGTCTCTGCAAACATTTGCAATATCAGAAAGAAATAAACAGCGAGTTCTTATGAAGCATAACAAAAACCTGGGATTTTTCACAAGCTATAGAAAGTTTCCATCATTCAGCTAGGGATGTTCCTTGTGGGAAGCACACAGAAAACGTTCTGAAAGGGAAACACAGAACCAAAACCGCCGGTCTGATTCCCTAAAGTCTTTCAGTGTACCTGAGGAACTGCTATTTGCTCCACAAACATAAGAGCTTAGTGCCAAATGGTATCGTTGACACTGACACGGAGCTGATCATGGTGCAGACCACAGAGGTCCCATCAATGCCAGGCAGCGCAAGCCGAAACCTCATCTGAATAACTGTATCTTCACAATTTTCAAGCTGGTGGAACTATTGTGCTGTACTCCTTCCCAATACTCTGTGCAAAAAAACCAGTTCATTTCCCTTAAAGTAATTCCTAAACTCATGAAAGGAGATGAACAAAGCATTCAGCACATAGTTCCTAGGATAGGCAGAAAATTATTACATTTTATTATTTACTTGGAGACCAATAAACACACTCCTAGCTAAGTATTTAACACCCCTACAGCCATTGAAAATACATCCTAAACTCTCAACTCATAAAAGCCAAATTACATTTCCTTTTCTCCATACATGGAAGCACGATGCACCAAACAAGAATCTAGCTTTCTTTACATTATCCAAAACATCTTTTGATAAGTCCTTACTTAAGCTCTTTGACCAAAAGAATTCCAGAGCCAGAGACATGAGAGCAGTATTTTGTCAGCACTGGCCTCTGCTCACTCAAAGAGACACCAACCCCCTTCCCAAAGGAAAGAGGGAACCAGTTAAAGAGATTCCTGAGGAGCCTTGCACAGACTCACCATAGAGAAAAGGAAGTGTAAAATAGGCCCTTTTAAAGAAATATTTTGAAATTATGGCTTTGCTGATAACCACTTTAAACAGTATATGTTAACAAAACACACCTCTGGGTAACCAACTCTCTTCCCTTCAAAATACCTAAGCCAAGCAATTGAGTGTAGTAAGTAAAAAAACATGAATTGGCAAAAGGAACAAAACTCAAGACCAATAAAATGGAACACCTGGAGGAGGGAAGGTGTAGTTACTATTTCAGCACACTATTTCACCCCCCAAAAAAAAGCTATTTCAAAAGACTGTTGCAAATGTAAAGAAAATGTCCTAATGAAGCTGAATATATGCAGTAGGGCCATGCACGGATGGAGAGATGATGCCTTTAACAAGTTTTTCTGTTACAGTTACATTCAAAGCAGACAATTATGCAAATAAAAAGGAGGAAAACTCTGTAGAGGAAAATACTTCTCTCTCCTAGGAATGAAAATGAAAACAGTATTAATCATATGGCTCTGGAGAATTTGGTATTAAGCACTACTAAGTGACAAAAGATAAAAACAATAATTCAAATGCATTTCAACTGTCACCCACATCCATTAATATTCTTTTCTCTCAAATTTTACATTTCTCATTTCTTTCCTCAATGAAACAGGGAAATGCCTTATGAGGAGGGACGGAAGGCAAAGAACGCGAATCCGATGGAACAGCAACAGGCAGGCAAAACGCACACAGTGCTTCAACTCAAGGCAGCTTCTTGGATGGGTTTGTATTATTGCACGACTGAAATGCTATGCCAGGATTTTGGATGCATTTGCTGAGGAGTATATTCCCAAAGCCAAAGGGAAAATGCAGAGTTACCCATATGACATCGTAAGAAATGGTCCTAATTTGTCCATAATAATGAAGCTGTAACACTAATAAAGCAAAAAATTATATTTTGCAGTGAAAGCACACTTTTTTTTTCTTTTCTTGTTTTTTTTTCTGCTGTTCAGCAGACAGGATCAGAACTGGCATTGGCAGGCTTGCACATCTCATTGGCAAACCAGACTGATACCTAAGACTCCCTTTTGGCTGAGAAAAACATCATTTTCTTCTAACTGGAGAGTGAAACAATGTGTAAGTCACACGGTAGGACACCTGCAGTCAGTGCAAGATGTAAAACAGCAACAGTTGAAAAATCAACCGACTCTTTTGTGTTAAATATGAAATATAGAGTCAAACTGCCCTTAACTAGAGGAATAACCAATAAGTCATCCAGAGGTGAAGGTTCAAACACCTTTTTGTATGCAACAATTGACAAATGCACTGCAGTAAAAATGCTGTTGTGTTCCTACCAGCCCTCCCAACAATCCTGTTATGGAAGTCTACTTTCTCCTATTCAGTTCCTCCAGCAAAGCGTTCCGTCCCAAGAACCAGGAGAGATTATCTACACATATTCTCACTGTCCACCAGCCCTGACGATTCACCCTGACACGTGCATCAGCAGCACTCATTCTGCTCACCTCATCTAGCCCTTCTTCACTTCTCGTGAATGGTGCTCTCGTTACTCCTCACCCCTTTCACTGCATCCACACAGACGTGTGTGGCTGCACCTATTGTCCCCTTCATGCACTGCCTTTCAGGTTACACTGTCAGTTGGGACAGTTTATTTAGCCATCTCGCTTCCATACGCTGCTCACTGCCCCTTGTATTTCAATAAACTACTTACTGTGTTTCAGAGTAGATTAGATGTGGTGTTGAGGGATCTGGTGTAGGGGACAACTTGTAGAGTAGGGCTGATGGTTGGACTTGATGATCCCAAGGGTCTCTTCCAACCTAAATGATTCTATGATTCTATGATTATCCAACAGAAACAGTACAGTGGCCTTTCACAAAACTCACCTGAAACCCCCAAAGACCAGAAATTTATATATTTACAATCCATTTTTTTTTTGAAAAGAGGTTTTTCAGGACTTTTCATACAGCCTGAGTAAAAACAGGATGTTATCTAAGAACAGTTCTTGCAACAGAGAACACAACCACTGATTTAGAAACATGTTGTGTTTTATCAAACCCAATATCTGCTTTATAAAACTATGATTCCCTCCCTACCAAGCTGCTGACCGATATGTTCTGCTGCTTTTCACAGAAACTTAGCATCACGCTGTGTTTTCACATCGAGATGAAAATTGGAAAACAGGTATACAGGTTTACTCTGTCACCTTGACAATCTATTTTCCCTTGTGATATTTTAATCCACTTTCCATACTTTCAACATTAAGAACTTCTGACAAACTCGTCTTCTCTCAATAAGATAAAATCCCCATAAATGACCTTACACTATGTCTGAGGCTTGGAACGTGAATTTATTTCCTTTTATCACTTTGTACTAAAAAGGAAGAAAATGAACCATTAAACAGGGCATTCCTCCCCTCCTTTTTTAATTCTCCTTAGGAATAACTGTTTCTTTTCCTTTTATCTTTTCATTCTGAACAACAGGTACAGTCCTATCATATCACTTGCTGATGCCTTTAAGCATAATATTTTAGCTCAAATGCATTCTTAAATCAATGAAAATGAATTAAATTAGTACCTGCAGGCAGAATAAATTAAATAAATTGTACAATAACACAATTCTTACACATTTTTCTCTGTCCATAAACATTAATAGTGCCTCACATTCAAATAAACAATTTTATCCCACTAAAATTAAATATCTGTATTTTCAATATTTTTTCTTTTACTTATTAAAAATTAAGGGGTTTTTTTGAATGACAGTATTCCAAGAGAAAAGGTAAGAATCTATTTTCCCACAGAGAAAAAGAAGGCAGCCAACTCTCATTTACATTTGAAAGAATTCTATCACTTCCAAACCATTCTGGGTTTCCAGGACTGAAAAGTGAATTTCTTTCCCACAGAACAGAAAAATAAAATAAAATCAAGAGTGGAAAACGTGATCTGTGTCGTTTCACACATACATTTCTGCTATCGATACGGTATTCTTAGGAGCAAGAAGTTTGTGCACATCCTGGTCTCTGTTTGCAACGCAAGGATTTGAATTTCTGATAGTTACCTGCCAGAGGCAAGGCTGAGCACACACACACACAGTTAAAATGAGACACTGAATATTCAGTAACATTGTAATCGCTGATTATTCTAGATAATTGGGATTTGCATCAGTTCCTAAAGTGTTCAGCATCGCCTCCAACACGCCTTGCTTACAGATTCTGAACTATCCATTATGAACCTTTTGCAGTTGACCCACAACAACAACAGCAAAGCATCTTGATTCAGAACAAAGGTCAAACTGCATTAGAAATTCCTTAGTCAGACACATAAATTGTGAAAATGAGCTTTTTGACAACTGCTATTTCCATAGCATCAACAATGTAATCTGTGTGATAGCCATAAATCCATCAGGAATTAATTATTTCAGGAAGTAATAAGGTCGCATTACTGCCCTGAAAGGCACACACTCAACTAGAACTAAACTGGGCAGTAGTCTGAAGGGAGAATTCGCCCTTCCCTCTCTCTTCCTCCAAGTTATCTAGAGAGAAACAGGTCTATACACCTTCCAGAATTCATTTTTCCTCTGAAAAATAAGATCAAGAACACTGAACAAAAATAAGAAATGCTTTCAGACCTGCTTCCCTTTGCTCCTTTCTGCCTAAAGTCTACCTAATGACCTTATCTAGCCCCAGCCTCTAGGCACGTTATCACTTTCATGTATTAACAAAGCACATTCCAGACGAGGCGTGGGGGCAAGGCAAATTTTCCCAAGCTGCCTGCAAGCCCATGGGTTTCTCAAACTCCAGCCCAATGCCATAACCAACAGGCCATCCGCTGACTTTGCAATAGCTAAGAACCCAGAGCTGTTTTCAAATGTTCACCTCAAGTTTCCTTTCAGCATCGCCACATGCTGCCTACAGGAGAACTCGTCTTATGTGAGAGTGGGGAGATCTTCAGCTGACAACTCAGCTGGTGACAGCTCTCCAGAGCCCACCTATGTCTGTGGACAGCCAGAGACTCCCTGTTGGGTATCAACGCTCAGCGTTCATCACCCTGCTGCCAAACAGGGACTGGTGTAGAGAAAGAAACCAGAAAATACAGCCTGGCCAAAGCGAAACGGGGGGCAGACACCTGCTCACTGGCAGCCCCCAGATTAAACCTCATACATGGAAAACCTCCTCCTGAACGGAGAAACGATAGCCTTTGTGGTAAGTCACTTTGGTGGTGGTAGTCTTGTCAAAGACCTATGGCACCATCTAATTTCAGATGACATCACATATAGAAGGTGAGCGAGCACACTTTTTTTTCCCCCTAGGATTTGAAACAGACTAAAAAGAAAAACATTTCCTCTTATTTTTTAATTAGAATTACCCACCCCCAGCAGGTGGAAGGACACTGCCTGCAGGAGCTTTTTTGTTGGCTGAAAACTTGGTTTATATAATCAGCATGGTAATTAGTGCACTCTTTGCTATTAAAAGGAACTCATTACTGCTATATTTTGCTGATTGATCCATACTCATGAAGCAATTTAAAAACGTAGAAGGCATTTTGTGAACCACTTAAAATCTTCAATATGGATATTTTGAAAATGTAACTGACAGTTGCCTTTGAATAAACTCCAATCTATAATTCTCCAGCATTTCAAGCAAATCTACATGGAACTGGAAAAATGAAAATAATTACCTTAAGTCAGATTGTTTTCCGCTCCTTGTTAGATTGCCTTAGCAAGGGATGGAGCCTGTTAGATCACATAAATCACAGAATCATAGAATCATTCAGGTTGGAAGAGACCCTTGGGATCATGGAGTCCAACCATCAGCCCTACTCTACAAGTTCTCTACACCATAGCCCTCAACACCACATCCAATCTACTCTTAAACACAGTCAGAGATGGGGACTCCACCACCTCCCTGGGCAGCCCAGTCCACTGACTGACCACTCTTTCTGGGAAAAAATTTTTCCTAATGTCAAGCCTAATGCTCACCTCAGATTCTGTGACACTTTCACAGGTCATCTTGCAATCAGATGTGTTTTCTAACACTTTAACCAACCAACAATTAATCAACCAACTTCTTAACACAAGTATTTGTAGAGTCACTGGACTCCCCTGGTTGACTCTACGACTTGCAGCGATGCTGCTCTTTTCCCTGAGGGCTCCTGGGAGGCTTTGCCATCTCCATGAAGTCCTATCAGTCACATGGAGAGAGCCTGAGAAGCTGTTTGAAAAAAGAATTAATAAAAATCACCTTTACTCAAAATGAATGATAAGCAAAGATCTGAAACTGTTATAGAATGAGTTACGTTCAACTCTGTACTCTCTGCCAAGTTTCCTCATGCTTCAAAAAGAACTGATAAATTATCCAACAATTTCTAATATTGAAATGCAAAGAGGAGGGAGAAGAATGAGGGAGAGATGACAAGAGGGTGGATGCATGTCAACTATTGAAAGAATTTCCCTTATTCAGGGAAATCTCAAGTGAAATTCTGCCTCCAACAAAGTCAACATACAACTCAATGAGCTCAACAGTGTTTCAAGCCTTGACCTGCTGCCTTGAACTCCATCCTCTAGTGCTTCTAATAAGCAGTCTGTTCCTCTCTCCCTGGCCAGCTCAGGTGCCACTTCATTTCCAAGCCAGCTGTGGCTCTGAGGCCGACCCCATTCTTTTAGGCATAAAAAAAAATAATTGATTCTTCCATCACCATGGCAATTCACTCTGGTATTTATAGGCTCCACTACAGCGCCAAATCATTTTACAAACTGGAAGAACATCGCTAGAAAGAGAAATGGATACTTTTTTTGATAGGGATCATAAGTAACTATGGCTGGCCCAATTCACCCGCTATTAAAAGTAAAAAGCAGGCTTCAGTGAGAGCTGGGTCAGGCACTAAAACCACGCAGTGTGGGCACGCTGCTTACAATAGGAAGCGAGTATGGATTTCAGCTCAGGCACTCAGGAGAGTCAAGGGAGGTCACAGTCCTGGAGGGCATGAGGACAACCACATCACTGTTCATGCACTTCTGTGTAAATTTTGATGGGCATTTTATGTGGACAAGCAATCTCCATGATTTATTAAGATAATTTTCATTCTATGCTCTCACAGACACATTCTCTTGCCAGCACTAATGCTACCGATGTGCCATTTCAGAGCAATTCCTTTAAGATAATGAATTTCAATATTTAAAGGTCTATTTCCCTACTCTGTTCCTTCCTGTTTCCATTTTTTGAAGAGGAAAGGATTATGCTATTTCAGCCTTTGCTCTTGTTTTTTTAGTGCATTAAGTATTTTTAGGCTCTTTTTTCCTTCCACAAAAATGAGTGCTCGTAACATTCATTTTACTTTTAGAAATTTATTCGTGCTTTCAAGCCGTGGAAACAACTCTTACAGAATATTATTTTTATCCTTCTTGGAGATGTGTGATTTATTTTTAATTGCTTCTTTAGGTCAGGATGCTGCTTACCAGTATGCCTGCATTTACTGTGTTCATTAATTTAAGCTTTTTAAAAAAATAATATATCAAATAACTTTTTTTTCTCCTGGAAAGGCAAGTCATGGTAGATATAAAGATCAATTATTAATCAGCATTAACCTAAAGTAAAAAAACCCAAGAAGCATCTTAAAGACTCGAGTGCTCTTGAGTGAATGAATTTATACCAGATCATACTTTTCCATCAGAAGCTCTCCTAGAAAATTAAAGCACAGGGAGATGGAGGTCTGAGTCCTCAGGGTCACTGAGGTCCTTTATTTTTATTTCAAGGCAAAAAAAAACCCCACCCCACTTAAAACAAAAACAAAGAAGGAAAAGAGAAAGAAGCAAAGAGAAAGAAAAGGAACAATCTCCAAGTTTACACAAACATGTACAAGAAAAATTAAGAACACAGCCAGCTCTTCCAAATATTAAACTCCAGTTAATCCAAATCCAGCTGTCCATCCCCTCCAAAGTTAATAAATGAGTATATTCACACAAGTACAGAATTCTAAACCTGGCAGAATAAATTGTATCGTCTACAGATTTCAACAGATGCAAGTAAACACATTCTTTTTTATTTCCCTCACTTTAACTAATATTTTAGAAGTACACACAAAAAAACCTGGAAAAACCCATTGCTTCTCAATCCTACATATTTATAACATGGATCATAAGGGAGAGCTCATAAACCAATTTACAGCCTCTCCTGCTAAGCAGCAGTGTCTTGAAAAAAAGCCAGTCAGAATTGCCTTGAAAATGGGATTCAGTGATCTTGTATTCACTATGCTTTACTTAAAGCATAAAATTAGCTTTTACCTCTAATAACATTACTTTTTCCTTTTTATCCTGTATTTGGGAAAGTAAATTTGGACATCATAGTGTAACTGTCACACTGCCACTGAACTTCCTCACCAATACTTCTGGGACCTACTCATTGCTATAGGCCGTACCAGGAAAGAAAGGCGGAGTGACAAGAAACCCAGTGACACAGAGGGAGGAAACCATAAGCTATGGCAGCACCACTGATGTGTGTAAGAAAAGCAAAGCTGAGAGCATGTGTATTTTCCCAGAACCACTCTTCCCAAGAACTGCAAGCAGACAGGCAAACCACAGACCAGAAGAGGAACGTCAGCTCGCGAGTCCCGCTCCTCTGGGAACAACAAGCCTGTCGTTCTCCTAAAGATATTAGGGAGAAGTATGCAAGTCCACTGATAAAAGGAGATTAAGAAGAATAAAAAGTCAGTAAATAAGAAGTTTTCCATATGTGCACACAAAGGAAGCAACCAGAAAAAAAACCACTGCAAAAAAAAAAGGCTCTTCTCCCAAGCACCAGAGGTGAGCTCTGTGCCAGAGGTCTTGGGTTTTAATAACAAATTATCTCATTACTCCAGACCAATGTGACTTTCATTACCAAATTAAGTCTATATAGGCAGCTGAACCGATTTCTGCTTTTATCAGTTTTATCTTATGGAGCTGACCTTGTGGACACACGACCATCTGTAGCGACAGGCTGAGCGCCAGGAGCTGTCCCCAGTGTGGCTGAGAGAAGACAGCAGTAACGTGGTCCCCAGGAGCTGTGCCTTACTCTGGGGGGGATTCCACTACGGCACCGCAGCCGATCTTCATACAAGGGCAAACCCAGGAAAGACATGTCAATGAGGCTCACGCTGCTGTTAAAGAGCCACACAGCATCGCCCTGTTCACACTTTTGAAAGCTTCTCTGCTTATAGTGCTCCCAGAGTGAAATTCTGAAAATACAAAGCAGCATTTTAGAATCCCAAGTTTTGCCTGTAACCAACATACTTGCACATGTTTGCTCTTTTCGACAAAACATCAGCTAAAGTAACCCTAGACAGAATACAAGGCTTTTTTTGCTCTACAGTCTTATTTTAAATTTAGATAAGGAATAAATTATTGCCAGTCCTGCCACACTATATTCATGCTGTTCTTTTCATGCCATTCTTGCTACTAAAGAAGGCAGTGCTATTTTTTGAAGATTTTTTTATGGGGGGCATGAAGGTGCCCCCACATCAGCTAACAATGGCAAAGAGACACATTGGTTTGGGATTAGTGGAACTGACAGCTTTAACCCTACACCACTTCCATTCCAGAGCGTGTGCTGCCTGCCAACATTTCACCTGCTCCTTTTGTGCCTCACCAATTTTCAGGACAGGCAGTAATATATTCCTTTGAAAACACGACACATCTTACACCGTTTACAGAGACCCTCACCAGCAACTCCTGGCCTTGCCTTGCCTAAAACTCATGAGAAATGGGGTCATGATCAATTACTAACATTGCTCTTATATCATCCTACACATTGTACATAGCAAAGCAGCTTCCAAGTGCATCACTCTTGTTTTAAGAAAGCCAGCAACTTTTTTCCCGGGAAAGGATATAATATAGAATTAGCAACATGCCTCAGTGAAGGATACTTTGGAAACTAGACCCTTTAAAATGTGTTACCTTTTATCTCTTCAGATGTCAGTGCACCAGTGAAAATTTCAGATTTCTTCTCTCCTCAGAAAGTATTTGTCTTCCTCACAATGACACAATTTGTGACTGCTCAGGTTTAGATACTGTAGTTATGCTATTTCAAAAGAAAGAAAGATGAAAGAGTCTGTAGCACTATACAAAGAGAACTAACTCGAATGGAAAGGCAGTCCCAGGCCTCCTTGTTCTACCTAGTACAATTAGTGTTTAGTGCTAACAATTCATATCTCAGTAAGACACGGTTACCACAGACAATAACGCAGGCTCCAATAACACGGGATAAAATTAGAGGCATACGTTTACAGAAACCCTGCAAACTTCACCTTTTTTCACCTCTCCACACCAACACCATTAAACTTATTTATGTCCCTGGCTGAAGAAAAGAAAAAGCCCTGTTCAATTTTCCATTTCCTTTGAATGAGCTTTCAGTCATAATCTACATTTTTATTCACATTAACATCCTTTGCTATAATTTATAAGGATGTGTTTCACTAACTGAAATCAGTGTATTCGTCTCAATTGCACTAGTTCTTTCAGATTAGTTGTTGAGTTTGTGCTGAACAAGCAGCTCCACAGAAACTTGTGACAACCAAGACCATAACCTGACGCCCTGAGAGGACCCACCGAGACCCACTCACTAAACTGTTTTGAAAGCTGAGTTTGGCCAACTGCGAAAAGTACTTGCACGTTCAGTGACATAGGAGGTACCTGCTACTTGCATGGGCAGGTACAAAATGAATACTTTCTGTATCTACTGGAAAACTCGGGTGTCCTAGTACCCCACCAAGCTACTTAACAGACACATTGCACAGTTAGGCTTTGATCACCCTCCATGTATCTACATCACCTTCCTTCTCCTGTCACTTCCCATGACAGATTTACAATTTGCAGCAGAAACGTTTGACATGGATCTCTAAATGACCTTGCACTTTATACTACTAAATTTCATCCTAACTTCTAAAGTTTTCTGGTTCTTTCTGTATTATATTCTTATTTTCCCTGAGTAGAGATCGCTCTGTAAGTTTACCTCAGCAGATTTATTTAGTATAAGCCTGCTTCTTGCACCAAGGGTCACTAAAAATCTGAAAGTACAAAATAGAACCAAGCTGACAACTTGGAGGGACTCCACTGGGAACCACTAGGAACAGCCTCAGTAGCCTGATTATTCTCCTCACTATGTGTAAAAGGATAGGAAAAGGCTTTTATTTATAATTTCTAGTTAGAAGGACAGAAATAAAGGCATCACATATAAAAAACCACAAGCAGAAAATTAAAAAAGAAGTTTTGCATTATAGGCAAGTTTCCACAAGCTCCTACTGAAACAAGTGCTTAGTGATAGCCATAAGAACATTCAGATGATTAAGACTCCAGTGTGCAATTAGCTCAATTCAGGCCCAGGTTATACACACCTTGTTCCCGGTTCCCCGGGGCACACAGACATCAATACCACAGTTTGAGACCAGAACCAGCTTTGTTTCCCCCTGTTTTCCCAGCAAGGTATTTTTAAAGTAGATACTCCTTACAGTAACACAGATCTGCATCCATCCAGCTGAAACCAAGGGAGACACGTATGGCACAAACCAGTTACAATTTATTTTAGAATCAAGTCCTCCAGTTCCACTTCAGCACTCAGATGAGAAGAGGCTGGAGGCGAAGCCTCTGCAAGCCCATTACAAGGGGGAGGAAAGGGAAACAGTTACGACATGTGGGCACTTTCATTGCATTAGCTCTTAATGGTACGGCTCTTACTGCCAACAGCTCCAAGTATTACAAAAAGCTCTTACTTCGCCATTATCTGCTTCGTGGAGGTTTTAAGCTGGTTAGAAGCCAAGGTCCAGCAACCTTGCATCAGGGAAAAGCTTACAGGAGAGTCTAATGATGACCGAGATCTGCACTGCGCACCGTGAAACTGAAAAAAGGTACTTCCTCTGTCACTCTTCTCCTTGCCCTTCTTATTCCACTGCTTCACCCAAGACAGGATTAATAGTGGCTTTTACACAGGCACACATGTAGCAGCAGGTGAGACTTTTTTGGTCCTGCACCAAGCAGCACGCTTAGCTCTGCTGCTGCTATTCCCTTCCCTGTTGCTGCTTTCCTCAGTCCTAGAAAAATCTCTGACTAATCAATAATTTACAACTCTCTGAAATGTTATAAATGCTCTCTTTTTGTAGCATTTATGCTTAATTGTGCAACTAGGAGAGGTTTGTGACTCATGACAGCAGAGTGAGCTGTTCCAGCACATACAGCTGAAACTGGAAACACCACTTGGGTTTTGACTTATAGCAACCATGGCGGTGCCACCCAGCAGAGTGGAGGAGAGATGGTCACTCCAAACCCCTACGTACAGTTCTGGGGAGAATTTCTCCCTCCACACACATAAACATTGTCAGCTGGGTGTCAGACACAAGACAGAGTTCTTCTGATGGGTGGACTGCAATAAATACTTAAGCAAAGTGAAGGAAGTTAGGATTCTCCTTTGCAGAGCTTTTCAGTTTTTAGTGAAAGGCAGTCACTAACGTGAAAACAGTTTGGTTTTGTTCCCACCTGCAGCTAGCATCAAAAGCAAAGGGCAGGCAGCAGTTGAGGTCAGCTGTCAGTCAAACACATGCCCTTCAGAAGCTAGAAAGTGTCAAGGACTTCTCAGGAAACATCAAGAGAGAGAGCAAGAGAAAAGGAGAGATGCTTGTCCCTCACACCACCGCTTGCACTGCCTGTCCTTGAGGCTCCAGGCAGCTCCATTTGGCCTTTGGCTGCTGCCTTGCCAAGCAGTCTTTGATGCTGCCCCAGGCAATTACCATCTAGCCTTTGGCTGCTGCTTGGCTGGACACCTTCAGTTGCACCATTTCTGATCTGGGTGACCAGATCTGACCAATTTCACATATGTATAACATTTTTGTCCATCTGGGCGATTATGTAAATCTTTGGTGTAATCTTAGGCTTGATCTTTTTTATTTAATTAATTTCAATGGTTTTATCATCTTTCCTTTCCACAACAGACTCAGAGAATCCCACTCTTCCTGCTGGGTGGAAAGCCTCATGCACTTTCAGTTTTCTATTCTTTTTTGGGGGTGGGGAGGAGAAATACACTTTTTTTTTTTTAATGTATTTATCTCATTTTACACTCAAAATGTTGAGTGTGTGTCTGCCAGAGCCAGATATCCCGTGCCCTTCTGCTCAAGGCAATAGATCTTGCCCTTATCAAACAGGGATATGTGAGATTTAGAATAAGATGGCTGCTAAAGCTGTGAACTCCTGCCTATTACTCCTGCATTAAATAGAAAGAATAGTAAAAACCTGCAAGTGGATTCCTTTTTGTGCTCGTGATACTTTAACTTATTTCTTCCTTGCCTGGGAAAAATCTGCCTTTGGATTAGACTGTAGCAGTGAGGTGTCATCATTTCAACTCATCCAGGGAGGCAGGGAGGATTGTTTGACCGAATGTTTTTCTCTTCATTTTTGATCCTCACTTTTCATGTACGTTCCTTTTGATCACTTTGCAATGTGTCAGGCCCACTTCGAAGAACAGTCGTGTTTAAAGGTCTCCATAATTTTAACCTTTAACTGTATTGCATACACGATTCTACCTTCAGATCCATTTAGCAGCTTCCCTGGTACGGCACCACAAACCAGAAATCACTGCAATGGACTGCAGCCATCCGGGGCCTCTCTCGCTGGAGGGTGCTCGTATCTGAATAGCAAACGAACCGGAGGGCCCGATCTAGCGCCTGCAGGCAGCAACCATACACACACCACTGCATTGAAGTGCAGCAACCATACACACACCACTGCATTGAAGACACATCCCCTCTCCTGGGAAGTTTACACAAGGAAATTACAACGTAGCTATACAAAGAAAGATTACCCTTAAATAAAAAAGTATGAAGGTGTTCTTGCTAGAAATAGCTTTTTAAATGAAAGGCTATATAGTAGAAAGAAAGCAGGAAACTCTTCCATTTCAACTTCCAGAAACTTCTCCTTGCTCAGTGCACTCCCAGTCTGCACATCCGTGCTCAGCAATGTCACCACACCAGCACCAGAGCCAGGTGCTGCCACCAGCCCCACTCCACAGGGCAGGGCCACAACGTTTGGACTGTATTGCACATGAATGTCTAACCACTTCAAGCAAGCAGCTTTCCCTCGCTCGTTAGCGAACACACTAACATGAAAGTCAGAACGTTACAGAGTCACTCTGGATGGAAGGGAGCTTTTGAGATCATCTGGTCCTGCACAGCGCTGGGCTGTGTCACACCACCGTGCTCTCCCATCTTTTAGACACGAGATTGTGCATCCACGACTAGAGGCTGGGGAGGGAATCGCCTGGGCCACATGGCGCTTGCTCTCACTCACCCTCCACAGCACAGCGTGAAAAGCCTCACCTTCCAGCATGGCAAAGGGCATATCAGGTTTACTAGCAACGCTCCAGAAGGGAGCCATTCTTTCCTTTCCTTTTCTCACTAAGATTACTCAAGAAAGGAACGATCACCAATGCCAAACCAAAAAGCAAATGCAAACCCTGAAGTCTCAAGTTTAGTACCACCGACTTCCCAGGGCATCAAAATAATGCGAGATGGCAAGAACTCAAAGGAAGATACCTTTGCAGTAAGATCGAATTGCCTGGGGTGACCAATGTTTTACCAAAAAGCCAGCCAAGTTCTGCAGTTAATAGCTGAAGAAAACATAAACACGAGAATAAAATAGCATGCAAAGAAAGCCCCTGAAGCACCACTGCATGTGCCCAAAAGCATTACAACAATATGCTGCAACTATTTCATAACACTGCAGCCCTGACATCTTACAGCGTTTGTGTTAATGCAAATCAGCTTTTAACTTACTTTAAAATGACAGGAAAGTAAGCAGTATAAATTTCCATGAGGCCAACACTCTTGTGAGTGCACAAAAGCAATGGCAGAGGGCTGTCTAGATGGCTTACACAATACCATATTGGCACTGAAATTTCAGATTTGGCTGGGAACACTTGCTCGGTATTGATGCTCAAAAGCTTAAGCCTAACAGCAGTTCTCAGAAACACCTACACACTGGAAGATGCTTAGTCATTTTAAAATTAAAATTACTCTTTACTAGACTCTGATAACAGAACACAGTGCCTTTTTTGTTGGAATATTTTCATGTTTTAATCACCTTCTGACTGCATTGTAATTTAAAATCAGTATTACATCTTTAAAAAATTTACAACCAAGTTTTCAAAAAAAAAAAAAAATCACCTCTACCTCATTTTGCCAAAAGTCTCTAGAAGCAGCAGCACACTTTGCCAAATGGCTCTTGGAACAGCATCCAGTCAGAAAACTGTACTGCCTGGGTTGAGGCCACATCTGCCCCATCCCAAACAGCTGAGCTAGATGAGCAAATTCAAAACTTACATCTCTGTCAAAACTCAGAATCCTTACAACCACCACAAACTCACAGACCCCACAACTGGTACCAAACCCCTCTACAAATGCTAGCACAGGTCCTCAGGCTCATGGTGAAACACCGATACCTAGAGCATACAAATATCCGAAGGCCTTCACAGAACCTTCTCTTGTCCTGTTAGAACTTGTTTGGTTCTGATCAGATCTTTACCATCACCGTGATAATTCTGTAACGTGCCAGGGAACAGAAAACAAGATCATCTTTCTGTGGCTCTTAAATGAAGGAAAGTTTATAAAACTCGTGCTATTAAAATGGCAGCCATACGGCGCTTCCTTGTTTTCTCTCCGCCCGCTTTGAAACTTGTTTATTTCCACCCGTACATTGATTTATAACCCCAGTGGTTTCTACAAATTACCTTTCCTCTGGAATAATATTATGGTGTCCTGTAATTACTACACCACTACTAACTACAGTTACCAGCAGTACACTCCGCTGAGTTGAGTAAATCATTATCTACCCAGGCCTGGATGTCACAAACTTGCTGGGAAAGAAATAAATTATAGATCAATACTACTGGAACTGGAATGATCCATCCCACTTAATTAGAACTACCATATTACTGCACACCTCAGGCAACAGATAAAAAGACTCAGTCAATTACTTATATGAAAAAGTCAAAACCTTAAATAAATCTTAAGAAGGCCAGTCCCTAAATAACCACTCCACGGAGACAGTTTTTAAGGCACAATCGTGAAATAATGTAGCAGTAACACCATTAGCAACAGCTCCATTTCAAAACCATAGCTCCTTACACAGCCAGCCTGAAACACTGAAGCCTCACAGCCGTGGGTGAACGGTCCGGGTGGACAAGCTGAGAACTTGTGGTTAGATCTGCAGAAGATGGTTTAGTCCAAGTGTCTTCACAAGAGATCTCTCTGTTAAGCTTATTTTGGGGAATTTTATGGAAGACTGAACTGGTCAAAAGGCTTGACTGAAGCAGGTATACACCTACTAGTAACAAACTGAATCTTACCATTGGAAGCTGCGACAGGTCAAGCATGAGACTGATGCTATAAAGTAAAATAAATAAACCAAACAACAACCAAAACCCACCAAACCACAGATATTTATTTATTGACTCTAGTGGTCAGTGGAAGAATGGATCTTTCCTTTAGTCCAGGATCCATCTATGTGATATATCTATTGTCCTCTTATCCTTATAGTCAACCCAAACAAGTCTGGGGCGAGAATGTTATCCCAAATTGCATGGTTACTGCAGAGAACTGGAACCCTGCCCAGAGGAATGACGCTGTTAGAAACTTGGGCCAGTGTTCCAAGAGTCCAAGACACACCTTCTGTGTCACAGTGTGGCTCCCTGCCCTCCCGTACACCAGGGCTGCTGGAGGCAGCCAACACCTCCCCTGCTGCAATGGGAGGGAAGACGACTGTGGCATTCTGTCGCTTGGCCTCTGAGAAGTGCTCAGGGTGGACAGCCTGCCCCTGCCAAGATTCTTTTTGTGAACTGAACCACCACCTCCAGGAGGGCCCTCGGGAGTGGATTTGGTTTTAATTTGCCTGGAGGACGCTGCTCGCTGCACAGGGGAAGGAGCTGACAGCAGTGATGTTTCCTTCCAGATTGCTTTTCAGCGCAGTCAAAAGGGTGAAATCACACGTATTATCTAATTAAAGAAACCAAACACACAAATGGATCAATATTTTTCTGTTGCACGCTGCTGGCATAGCATCGTAGAAAATGTACTTTTAAAACAAAAAGCAATTTTATTTCCCTTTGAGAAGCTCCACAGAATAAAACCATCAACCGTATCAGGACGGCCCTGGCAGGTGAAGCCAAACCCTTTGCTGTCTGTCACATCAGATGGAGACTACTCTTAACAGAAGATATATTTAAATCTACCAAAATGCTTTCTTCAATAGTCACCTTCTTTTTCATATTAGTTTACTATTTTCAAATGCTTTGCCTATATCTCCACAGGAGACAGGCAGCGTGTATGGCCTGAAAAAGCATTCCTAGAAACGGGGCTTTTTATTTAACTTTTTGCTAATCAAATATGTGGCAGGAGTTCTGGAAAATCATCTGTTCTTCAGGATAGCAGCTCTGTACATTCGTCATAAATAATCAATAATACCTTCAAAGATACACCCAAAGTACTGAAATTTCTTCCCTTAACAGAAAAAAGCAGGTTTAAAGTAGGTGTGAGGTGGGGGACGGGGTAACCGGGCAGACCTGAAGGTGCAGCACACGCAGGTGTCCTGCACCACTCACGGCTGAATCAAACTCAGCTGAGCAAAGATTTAATATCAGACTCCAGTGGCTGCATCTCAGCCCGTGGCTGGGACTGAGAATGGACCTTGGCAATAATTACAGGTGCCGTGCTCCTTCACCCTCCTCCTCCTCCTCCTCGCTGATGGTAAAGAGTGAGTTTCTGCCTTCCCCAACTGCCTGAGTTCCACACAAAACATGCTGATGAGCAGTGGAACACACTGATGAGGACCCAGGAGCTCTCAGAGGGAAGGTGAGGTGAAGCACACTGGGGACAGTGCGAGCAAGGCCATTCCCAGACACAGGAAGTAGCTGTGGCGTGTTGGGGCGCGTTGGGGCTCACATCCCACAGAACGTGTGATGTTCGTCACATCCTGGTGATGCCAAAAACTCAACCAAAATCAAGACCCTTTTGTGCGTGACGCTGCTCCTGAAAGCACTCCCCATCCTGAAGGTCTAACGGCTACAGCCCATGAGGGGACCAACGTTTTGGAAAGAAAGAAAAAAAAAGTTGAGATTAAAAATAAAAGGTTTGGAATGCTGAAGCCTAAGGATAGAGCTCGGAGTCAAGATTCATCCTCAGTTCCTGACCAAAGACACGGGCATGACTGCCTCGGCCAGGGCTGTGCCCCTCCCTGCCCGTCTGCCTCACCGCCTCGGGGGCCTCCTCACCGCCCCAAGGCCGCATTCCCCCTTCCGCAAACTCCACCGCATCCAGCCGGCCGTTACCCCCTGGCCGCCATTGTGCGACACTGTACCGGGGCGCTCCCGCCTACTCCTCCCGTGCCCCTTCTCCCTGTCTGCACCCGCCCCATCGCCGGCGAGCACAGCACTTAATTGCTAAGGCAGCTCCGAGGGCCGTTGTAGCTGAGGAGCGTCTCCGCCCCGCCGGGCACCCTAGATCACTGCCGGCACCGGCAATGGCCACCATAGCCACCGCTTCACGCCGTGACGTGTGACGCCATTACACCAAGGCGCTGCCGTGACGCCAACAAAGCGCGACGATGTAACGTCACCGCGCATGCGCATCCCCCCCCACCGCCAGGAAGGTCGCAGCGGTGACCGGCCCAGCAGCCGTCGCCATCATGCTGTCCGTGGCCGCCCGCTCCGGGCCCTTCGCGCCCTACCTATCGGCCGCGGCGCACGCCGTGCCCGGCCCGCTGAAGCCGCTGGC